>JAULBZ010000021.1:0-57563 GCA_032360805.1 Neoturris breviconis
AAATAACGTCAGAACAACGTTCAAAGAACGTTGTTCTAACGTTATTTTTCTGACTTTGAACAGGTTTTTGCCGGCTGTTGATTCACAGTTAATAGATCATTCAACCGATTACCACGAGAGATATATCGAGAAATTGTTCTAAAATGACGTATACTTTGGTCTTGTCGCGAATTTATTGTAGGAACTTTTTCATGCTATTTATTTGTATTTCAATGCGTCTGTATTCTTCGTAAGTAAGTAAGAAACTGGAAGTATAATGTCCTCTAGAAATCCACATCAGTTAGTGGTTATTCTTCCCCTCCGATTGCCAACTAAGTTTACTAGCCGCTAGAGATTCGTGAAAGCATTGCTTTAAATTGCCCCAGGTTAACATGCGGTCAGTCGATAGCTCCTAATGGGCCGATATATAAGGAAAATTTGAATCAAACAAAACGCGACATGAATGAGGTTTAACAAACGGAATAAAGTCCGCAGAAATCGGATTACTATTGAGTCATTTCCGTACAGGTCTGATATCAAGTTTTGTTAACCTTATAGCTACCATTATTAATGATATTCAACTGATAGAAAATTGATAACTCTACTGTCAATGTTACATTAAATATTTGTCTCTCTATTGTTTTGCTGTACGTTAAAACAAATAAATATATTTCATTTTTGAAACTGTTACATTCATACGCAGTTGTTCACATTAACAAACTAATCTTCTATGCTATGAGACATATGTATGTTAATACTTATGATGACATGGTTCGGCTTCATATGCTTCAAGAGCTAATCTGTAATGAATTATTTAAACCCAGTGGACAAAAACTTGTTAAAAGTCTGCAGTAAAGACGCTAGAACAACGATTGTTCTAGCGTCTTCACTGAGGTCGTTGAACGTAAGCTTTTGTACAGTGTGAATATGTCCATTTTAAGTAATAGCTATTATTGATTGGTTACATTTACCTGGAGAGCACATGACGTGAAAGACTACTAAATAACCATAGCCATGTAAGTCAATGGCGTTGGGGAAATCTACCGTCCATCGTTCTACCGCCCACTGATTACCATGCCACCGTTTGTGAAACACCGTCCGAAGTAGTATTTTACAGACCAGATTTTTCAGGTATTTCTAAATGAAGCCATTTCATTGGTTGATAGTGACGTCACTTAGCATGGTGACGTCACTTTCAACCATTTTACCGGCTTCGTTTAGAATTCGTGCGTCTGAAGTTAGTCAATTAATTGCAAGGTACTTAACCCTTCATTAGTATGGTGTGGAACCCTGAATTTTTAAATTTTGCCGTGAAAGTAACGTAACAAAAAATTATTATTCAGGAGGTTATTTTATTACGTATTTTAAAAACTGCATCATACTGCTGTAACTTTTGCCCCCTGAATCTTCTAATACCTTCCCATGAATTAACAAATCTCTGGGGTACCCCTCCATACTAACGAAGGGTTAAAGTTATAATCACATTTCCTGAAAGTTCCATTCCATATAAAAGAATACTGGCTAGTTCAATTCAGAAGAAAATATGTATTTCCTATGTTCATTGCGTGGCAGCCATGATGTTTGGTCAAACATTTTCCATTTTTAGGTAAAAAAAACTTTCTGGTGGTTTCAGGAAGTTTCAGTGTTTCTGAACAAATTGACGTATATTTTAAAAAAGTTAGGCCATATCAGTATTCTTCTCAGATCAAAAGTATGTTGTGATGATGTCTAATCAACCTCAAATGCACTCGACGTCTAATCAACCTCGAATGGTCCCCAATGGGCATATTCCAGTACGGTTATTACCCTGCGATCATTTTCTAGTAGCGTATATGATAATATAGTTCGTTTAAGGATCGTTCTCAGAGCTCTTTTTTACATTTGGACTCTTTATCAATCTTAGCTACATTCGTACCTGTTTAAAGTCAGCATAATAACGTTAGAATAACGTTAGAATAACGTTCACAGAATGTTGTTTTAACGTTATTTTGCTGACTTTGAACAGGTTTTTGCCGATTGGGAATATTTTTCTTTTTGTGAACAGCAGTGCTCGAAATAAGACAAAATAATCACTGTGGAGGAAGGACTTTATCGCCAGAAGCTATGCTTAAAAATCTCTCCCCAACAGTGATTATTTATATCTATTTCGGCCATTGAAACAGTTAGCATCGATATTGTTCCTTCTCTGAGTATTAATTGCATAACAGCTAACGAATTCCTCAGTGGGCAAAAACTTGTTCAAAGTCCGCGATAAAGACGCAAAAAAAACGTCTTAAACGTTGTTGTAGCGTCTTCACCGCTGACTTTCAACAATTTCTGCTGACTAGGTCGCTGTGCATAGGTTGATCGGGTGTTTTTTACATGCCTTCATGAGGAAAAGGGAAAGGAATCTTTCCATCGTTTGGGTCGTCTTCAATTAGCACCATAACCATGCTAAAATAAATAAACATTTTTAACATGTCGTTCGAACTTAAGACTTCTGTTTATCAATTACTATTCAAACAAAATAGAAAAGGGGAAGATGGGGGGAAATGAAGAAAATATAATAGAGCTATTCACAAATACAGGAAAACCAGAAAGTAGAAACGTGCTACGAAGTTATTGCATTGCAACAAGCTTCTACTTTGAGCAACCAACGCCTCGTTTTCATGTAGTTGTGAATAGCTCCACGATAAAACAGTAAACTATAAACATTTAAGATCAACACACGAAGAAAGATTTAAAAACAAGCGCAGTGCTTCTATACTTTGTGACCAAGGTTAGAAGATTAAAGTCACGTGACAGTATCTCAACAATGCAATGACTATATGTAAGTTCCATGTTCAAGTAGTTAGGGACCGTCTCAAAAATAAAATATACAGAGGAGAGTACTGAAACAATGAGCTTGCAATGGATTGGTTTCTATGTACCGAAGAAACGAAATCATTACAAGTTCGTTGACATAACACACTTCCGTAGAGATTAATTTTTGTTGAATTTCGTCAATTTTAGTTGATTTAACCTTTCTTAAAAAATTGGTTTTAGAACGAAATTTTGAGACGGTCCCTTGGTATTTGTAGATATATGTAAAACGAAAGATACTTCAAAACGTCATCATGTAGTAAAGTATGTAAGATTATTTCAAAAAAAATGATGATGCAATCAAAGAGACGGTATTGAAAGCAGCCTGCCAAACTGAACAAAGTTTAATGCATAGGCTATAGAAAATGTGGCTTTTTATGTTCAAAATCAAAGGAGATACGAACGTATATAAACTATGTTACTTTATAAGATCTTTATGAAATTGCCCTTAATTATACTGTTTTTCTTTATTTGCGCAAAAATAAATCCACTCAAATAAAGTAGAGAGTGCTCGAATGTGTGCTAAATCCGCGCATAATAATTTTTACGACCTTTAATTACATATTAATATTAACATCACATTTTTCAGAAGTTGAAGAAGAACGCTTCTCAAAATTGAAATGGATATGTTAATCTTACATAAGTGATAAGAGATCATCTTTAATAAAACGTTAAGAAAATTGAGGAAGAAGCAAAATGGGTCCTAAAAATGGTCAAAGTCTCATAGATAAATTAGCTTTCAAAATAATCCAAATGCGATTGAAATCAATTCCTGGTATTAAAATAGAATCAAAGGTACAATATTGAAAGTAGCCCATCAAACCAAGTGAAAGTTAAACCTAAGCACATAATATGATTTGCATACAGTGTTTAAAATATGTATTTATCAAGATAATAAAGTTTCAGGAACACATTTTTCAAGGGTAAATTTTGTCAGGTGTGACGTGAAATTTCATATCAAGGATGAACACCTAAATTTACTTGTCATTAGGATTTAATGTCCTTATTAAGTTGATAAAGTTTCAGGTTAAATAAACAATTGAAACACCATTATTAAGATAAAATTATATCAAATCTCTGTGGAGGAGAGTAATGAAATTTCAAATCATAGCCTAAAGCAATGCTTAAAAGTCCATAGTGGATATGAATTACAAACACATTATACATCATAGCATTATGTACACACCAAATAAAAAAAATGGAGAATACACCTATGTTATAGTATTATACTATCTATACATTTTTATATTCCTGGCTACTCTCCATTAATAACCAACAGAAACATGCATGGGTTAGGAGTTTTTGTTAAAGATGGTGTGACATCTCTCTCGAAGAAACTCTCGACTAGTTACAATATCACAATATCGTCCCCTATAGACTCCAGGGCGAGGGTTCTGAGGTTATCGACATTGCGACATCGAAAATTGATAACGTCTTGCTTCACCATCTGTCTGCTAACATCAATGTGTTTGGAGATTAAAATGTCCATCACAAAAATAAGCTCATATAAACGGATACTGAAGGTGTATATTGCCACAACTTTTTAGTTGCATATGACCTCACCCAAATTATAAATTTTCCAACTCGAATTCCTGATGACCAATTTGCTTCCTTCCTTAATCTGTATCTAACTTATATTCCTGATTACTGTACTCCAATAAATTTTAGTAGCTCAGACCATTCTGTTATTTCTATTTCAATTGACTCTTAAATCTTCAAAGGAAGTTCCTTTTCATCGCACTGTGTATCAATATGCGCAGGCAGACTGGGACATAAGCTGGAAATATTTAAACGCAATGTGAATAAATCTCTAAACTCTACAAATTTGTAAATAGGATACATATTTTTTAATAAATCAAACTAAATTTTTTTATTTTTATACCCACAAATGTTTATACCAAATTTCTAGTTCTATAATTTTATTTCTTTTTAAATATCTTTCATCTTTCCTCCTTTATTAACCCTCTGCAATCCAGTGGCCTTGTGGTCTTGCTTTGGGTGATAAACAATAAAAAAAGGTGATTTTTGCTAGCCCTATTAGCCCTATTAAAGTTTTATAAATCCATTTTATATAATATAGGATGGTTTTTAATAGCTGATGTTATAATGCACTAGAGAATAGAACAATGTAACAGAAGAATATATTTTATTTATTATTTATTATCTTTTTATAACATTCTTTTATTAAAAATATATTCCTCTGTTGAATTGTGTATTGCCATTATATTGCTAATTTGTATTGGGAATACTCTTAGTAGTAATAAACTGAATACAACATTAATAGTTATTTCAAAAGTGAAGGAAGCTTCCCACAACAAAATGGACACTTCAATTTTAAAATTATAAAAATTATTTTTATAAAAAATATCATCTTTTATCTTAAAAAGTTGAGGAGAGAGCTTCCCCAAAATACAACGAAATGTCTGTCAAAAAAGGTCCCATGGTGAAAATAAAAATGTCAAAAAAGTCTTCAATTTTCCCTGATCATTTTAGCATGTTATTTGGGTAAATGTGGTCAAAACCTCACAGAATTCTAATTCTCAAATATTTTCTAAGAGTTCACTTCTAAAAAATTTGAAATTCTCAATCTAAGTCCGAATTTCCAAATGGTAGCTCCACTTTTGAAAAAAAAACTTTTTACTGATACTCGGTCCCTAGTTAACGGGAACTAAATTTCCGGTGGTCTTGTGATATTGCCTAGAATGGCAATATCAAATTTCGAAGCAGTACCACATCTTTTTGGTCTATTGGACCCTTATTGCCCGATACACAGTTCTGACTGGACGAAATCGAAAAATGCTTCCGAAATATCGCTTCAAATGCTGATAAATAATTTAAAAATGGTAGCTCTTCAGGATCATGGAATAATAAGAAAAGTGGGACGCTGCTATTGCAAAGTGGTAGTAATAGCTTATCTAAACTTTGTGAGGTGGGCTAAAAAAGAGGAGAGCCACTCACGAGTGAGAAATTGGCTACACTTGTTGCTTATGAAACATTGTATCGTAAAGAGTTCCTACTAAAATCTTTAACGATAATTTCAAGCCTGAATACTAACAGACAATACCTGTGGAGTTGTGTTTTAAACATATAAAACACTCTTCCACAGGTGATGTCAGCAGTTATATTCAGGTTTTGACATAAACAATTTACCTATAAAGAAAAACAAAGAATCCAACCAAATGGTAAATCAGCTTCGAAATAGATTCATATGTATATTTCTTCAATTGACTACGGTTATATATTTCAGCAGGATCGTAATAAGAGATATTACTTCGTGGTTTCATCATTATTCTAGAAGTATTCGGAATAAGAGCAAATAATCACTGTGGAAGGATTTTTGAGCACTACTGGAGGAACACTTACTAAACTTAGGCCAACAATAGATGAGTAACTATGTTTTAGAAGACTTGCTTCCCATTGAATAAATTGGATTTGATATTTGTGTTAACTTTTAGTTGAATGTGGTCAAATCCTCATATAAATTAAATTTTAGACAATTTTTGAAGTCATTTGCAAAATCCCTTTTTTGACACTACTTGTTGGCAAAATCAAAAAAATATATATTGCCTAGAATGCTGATACCAAATTTCAGGAGTGTACCCTGCCTTTTCAGCCAATTGTACCGAGAACGCAATTTGCACTCTTTTTGCATGAAAAATGGAGTCCTGAGTGGATGAAATCTAAAATAATTTGGCAAATCCTTCCCACGTATCGCCTCGCATACTGGCATCAAGTTTCAAAATGGTATCACTTCAGGAACATGGCCTATTAAAAAAGCAGGCCACTGCCACCGCCGCTGCGAAGTGATATTAAAAGAGCTAAAAATTAGTCAAGAAAAAGAAATACAGAAATTGGACAAAAAAACAGGAACACCAAAGTCAACTTGTAACTTGGTCAACACTTACATACAGAGCTTGGGCCAGCGATACACGGAGGAGTAACTATAACCTTAAAAATATTTTTAAAGTTGCATCTGTTGTGTTTGGAAATTTTATTTTTATATAATATTTTCCATATTTTTCGTGTACTGTGCAATAAATAACATGCACATACTTGGAAGTAATGGAAGTAAGTTACGGAACATTTTGCTAATGTAAACTAATTTGTGCATACTGTAAGAATTCAAGTTATTGGGAAGCATTCAGAATTTCTTGATCCATTTTCGGTTGGCATTAATGCACAGTGCTAAATTGACAATTGTTTTCTATAATCATAAGATTACCTGTATATTAACCATGCAAGAATTGGTATAGAATACACAAGTGAACCAAAATAACCATATACGAGAAAACCAATACTCAATAAACCAGCAAGAACAACTTCTGGGATGACTATCTATAACGTAAGGGACTGTCTTAAAAATAAAATCTACGGAGGAGGAGAGTCAATGATCTTGCAAAGGATTGGTTTCTTCGTACCAAAGAAACCAATCGATTGCAAGCTTATTGACCTCTACACACTTCTGCACAGATTCATTTTTGTTGAATTTTCTCAATTTAAGTTGATTTAATCCTAACAAAAAAGTTGGTTTTGGAGCGAAATTTTGAGATGGTCCCTAATGACCATCACATAAGTAGATCATGGAATCTTTAAACAGTCCTTCCTAAGACTGTTTGATTTACAATTATAGTGATTGATTTCATCCGAGTAAGCAAAATCTTGTTGGCTTTATACTAGCGTCATTCTCTAGACCATCGATTAAAAACACAAGCTCAAGACTTCCATGTTTGAAATAAGAACAATAATCTCTGAGGAGCTTTTTTTGAAAACATTGCTTCAGGCTATAATGGAATGCTCAAAAATCCATTCTCCTCAGTGATTATTTACTCTTATTTTGAACACTGAAAACTGTCAGTACAGAGAAATGCTTTTTGTGAGTGATTTTCAGGTGAAAAGGCAAAAACCGTAATAAAAAAAATGCTTCTTTCCAGGAGACATCTGACAATTGAAATATTATTTAACATACTCTGTTTAAACGTTCACAGCATGTATTACCATTAATATAATCACATTCTAAATCTGAGAATGTAACAACCTGATTGGATAAAATAATGTCAAAGAAGAAATAATTGTTCATAAATAAGAGACACTAGTGTACAGATCAATACATTTACAGTGTTATAGAAGAATACGGTCTGTTATGTGACACTACATCCTGATATTTCCCTGATTGTATTTACTGTGACTGTTTGAGGGTTGATTTCCACAAGACATTAAAATCACTGTGAAAATCAAAAGAAGACATGTGACATCAATTTCTAACAATGGTTTGTCTTCTTTTGGATTTTGCAGATAATTTTTCTCCTCGTGGAGATCAACCCTTAGTCAATCCAAGTGAGAAATAACTGTTTTGAAAAACAAAAACAAAAATGAACGACATATGTTCCCACTATTTATCAGTATGACTGGCATGATCCAGTTTTACATTATTCAGTATATGAAAAAGATACATAGAAGACAGCCAAAAACAACAATAAAGCAGTAACAACTAATGCAAATACATATGGTGCCACAGAATCTTCCATTATTAATTTAGTTCTAAAAGTAAATTAAAGTTTTGTATAAACACATAAAAAACAGAGGAAATGCTGATGTAGTTGGTGTCCAAAAATCTACTTAACGCTATTGCATGCTATATTTTAATTAATATATTAGCTATGTTTTGTCTGACAGAGAACAGTGAACAATTGTATTGGCTATGTACATTATGTTATAAAAGAAATTTTAAAACATGTTAGTAGAGGCAGTCTCTATCATTTGTTACAATATAGAAATAATAAAAAATATTAGATAATAGAACAATGCCATAAAATAATAAAAATGGTTTCCTTTTTAAAATTTCTTTACTTTCTCTTCCAATAAAAAAACATTCATTTTTCAAGCTTTAAACGTAAAATTTAAACTTGTTATAATAGGTGGTTCCTATCATCTGTTTTAGAAGCGGACATATTATATTATAGCATGAAAATGTAAGGATAATCTAAATCACAAGAAGAAAAGAACCAAGAAGAGCATTACCAGTGGTATTTGACGTCTAATCAATGCTTCATTACGCAAACTCGTTCCCAGCGCTTCTTATCATTTTGATTCTAATCAAATGCAAGATCGTTTAGGGTGAAACTCATTTAGAGGTCCATGTAAAGGCTGAATAAAATATTTTGAATAAAAGAATGATGATAAAAACATCTCAAATAACAATAAATGATTTCTCAATATTTTCTGTTCATGAATAATTAATTAGATTTGTAACAGGTGAAAGTAAAATTATATCACATAACATATAAAAGTCAAAGTTTTTTTTTAACATTTCTTTTGTGTGTAAACTATTTTTTAAACTGGTGAATGTTTTTTCCAAAAGTCTAGGATACCTTAAAGTGAATACACATTAATACACTTTATCATTTCAAAAAATGGAGGAGAGAGCTTCCTCAAAATACCAAATGGCTGCCAAAAAAGATTCGTGGAAGTCCAAATGTGACTCTGGTCAAATCCTTATAAATAGAATTCAATAAATTCTCCACTTTTGAAAAATCCCTTTTTTGCCAATACTTGGTCTCGAGTTGACGAAATTGAAAAAAATGCCATAACCAAATTCCAGGACACAGTACCACGCCTTTTCGGTGCATTGGCCAAAAAACTCAATTTGAACAATTTTTGCCCAAAACTAAGGACCGAGTAGACGAAATAGAAAAATGTTTGGTAAGTTTTTCTTAAATATCGCCACGAATGCTGGTACCAAATTTCAAGATGGTAGCACTTCAGGAACATGATCTATTAAGAAAAGCGGGCCGGCCGCCACCGCTGCAAAATGATAGCAATAGCCCATCCAAACTTTGTTTGGTGGGCTAAATATGTAACCCGCAATTTTGAAATGTACCCTAAAAACAGGAACTAGTAACCCTCCAGATTTGATTCTTTTTCTGAAAAATTCTCTAATCTTCTAAAATTTCTCCCATCCCTGTTCTGTAGTTGTAGCCCTCAACTATGATCAGCTATGACCAGCAGTTATTTTAATCCCTTAAACTTAATTTGTCAGATTAAAAATGAAGATGCATGTTTGATGTTTACCTACCCAGATTGTCTCCATGATTTGTAAAGGATGATTGGAACACCAGAGGGGAAGAAAATATTGATTGAGTTTGAGTTTGTTGTTGTTGATTATATATATTCATATTGTTTTTATTAATATAAAAACTTTCGACTTCTTCCAAATGACATGTGCGAAAGAAAATATTTATCTTGAGGGTACTTCGCAGGTATTTTCACAATTGAGCCATTTTAAAAATATTTTGCAGGTATTTAATTTCGTAAATGACGGATTTTTAGATATCTTGTGGGTATTTATTTTTGCAATGCCACAGTTTTGAGAAATTAAATTGGAACTTTTGGAATAAAGAACAGAGTTGCATGACAAAATTAAAATCAAACTAAACTTGTTTGCAAACTTGTCCACAAGTTGTATAGGTTAAATATGACATTTCTATGTGTTTCTATTAGTATTAACAAAATTCAAAACATTTTGCGGGTATTTATTTTCACAAACAAACATTTAAAAATATTTTGTTGGTATAAAAATAGCCTAAAATCGCAAAAGTCGGGAAAATATGTACCTGCTAAAATTAGTACCACTAAAGCATACAGTATTTCACCATAGGACGTATAAAGGAGTAAGGTAGGTATTATATAAAATAGAATATTATTAAAAACATTTTGAACAATAATTTACTTAAGAAACTATAAAAGAATAAAAATGCAAAAATAAAACTGAATATTATAGTGTTCAAAATAAGAGCAAGAATCACTGTGGAAGAGGAATTTTTGAGTATTGCTTTGGACTACTAATCCTGGAGCAACGCTCAAAAATCACTCCTCCACGGTGATTATTTGTCTTATTTCAAACACCAAAATATATTATCTACATGATAAAATTATAATATTTTCTATACTGGAATTTAAATTGTCATATCATTATCATAATGTAATGGTTGATATAGAACAGGCATCGATTCCACACATTGCTTTTCACATGACGGACAGTTTATCATTTGCAGTGATTTATCCACACAAACATAACTCTGTGATAACACTTGACCAACACCCTTAAACAAAATAAAGAGAACAAATTTCTAATGAGAATACTTTGTGTATGGCTATAAAAAGTACTTGTGTGTGATGCTGTTGATAAAGTTTTGGCCATATTACTTGTCATTGACAATTATACTTAAAAGAATCTCTTCTTCACAGCGATGGCTTGGTCTTATATTGTGCAAAGTGAAAAGGTATTGATAAAGTGATAAATTTTGTAGCACTATGGATAGACTTTATAAAGATTATGAAGAATAAAAAGTTTTTGTGATGATAAAATTTGCAAAGCCATAATCTATCGATTTACTGTTGAAAAACATTATTCTTAGTATGTAGTCAAGGATGCTATGGAAGCACACGACATATGATCCATATATGATCCATAAAGCTTGGTTTCCACTAAGCGCTTTAAAACTGTGCTTAAAAACCACTTAACATTTGGTGCTTAACTTTCACATTTCAGCTACATTATATAAGACACTTTTGATTTTTTTTTCTGGCACTTAGGTAGTTCGTTATGTTTTCATTAGTATGCTTATAAGTTGCTTAAACACCTAATGGAAACCAAACTTAAAGTTTCTTTGTCCCTCCTTCTTGTAGATTAATATTTCTCGAATTTACTTATTTTGACTACTTTAAAGCTGCTAAATATCTGTTTTTTGAAACTAATTTTGAAGATCACTCCTAAAGTAAAATAAATTATACCTGAACATGACCACACCAAAGACATCTTGTCTTCTTATACGATGTATGAATAATATCATTTAATAATGACGCCTGGAAAATCATAAAAATCAATTAACTTCAATTAATTCTACAACTTACTCATTTTCCATAATTAGAAGACTTAAGGGTAAATTCAAGATTATTAATTCTATAATTTTCTTGACAGATAAAGTATTATTTCTCAACTTGATACTGAAGCTAGATGAGAATGATTAAACTGAACAAATACCTGATATCCTTCTGCACGTGGAAATATACCATGGTCTTCCAAAAGTCTGAAATATTTTAACAAACTTATAGAATAAAGGCATAACTCACCAATTTGAAGTAAATCAAAATAATAAAAGAAGAAATTGAAAAATTTTGTTAAAAAAAACTTTATCTATATAGTAGATAAAATTATTGTTTTAATATATTATAGAATTTTTATAAATTTCAATTTAATTTTTCTTTTATAGTCATTCTTTTGCTTATTCTATTGTAAATACATTTTGCAGTGGGGTGCAACTCTAAGAGTTTATCTGTCAAGTTTATTATTTTGTTTGTGTGTGTGCGTGTGTGGAAGGGGGGGACTACTCCAAAAGGGTTGTGTGGGTATTTAGAGGGTGGGAGGCTAAGACCACTTCTGAATTAGTTCAGAGTTTGTATGTTGCTTTATATATCTGAAGATGCTTTAAGAGAAAATAATCACTGTGGATGAGCATTTTTCGAGTGTAGCTTCAGGCTTAATAGCTTGAAGCTACGATCCAAAATCACTCCTCCATAGTGTATTTTAAGCACTGTGAAATCACTGTTTTACCCACATAAAAAAGAAGAGTAATATACAATTCACCTTTGTATGTCAAACTTGTAAGCCATATCTAATGTTTTTACAAAATAATCATGTTCTTTTTCAAATCCATGAACACTAGCTGCACATGTACCATGTTTCTCATATTCATGTTTCCTAATAGAGAGAAAAATGCAAGTAAAAACATGGATAGGACAATTTGGTGAATTTTCGTATGGGAGTCGCTCTTTGAGCATGGTAGACTTCTTTAGACCAGTTTTTCTGATTAAAGTTTTAGCAGTAGTACATATTCATATCCCAGTGGGGAAAAACTTGTTCAAAGTCCTCATCACAGATGTTTTAACGTTGCATCTCTACTGCTGACTTTGAGCAAGTTCTTGACTACTGGGATAGTGGTTATTTCAGTATAAATACAGTTCAGGCTTCAGGCTTCATAAAAGATCATTCCTATACAGAGATTATTTGCTCTTAAGGCTGTTTTCCACTTCAGAAAATTTTAAGCAGAACGGAAAATGCGCACACGTAGAAAGAAATTATAGATATTCCATTGGTAGAAATTGACATCACCTGATGTGTGATGTCAATTTCTATCAATGAAATGTCCATAATTTCTTTCCATGTGTGCATATTTTCCGTTCCGTTTCCAAGTGGAAAACGGCCTTTATTTTGACCACTGAAATACATACCATAGACTGTCAAATGTTCTGTTGATGTATAAATTTGGCCATTTAAGAAGCATTTCATCTTTTAAATCCTAGAGTAATGGAAAATACACATTTTGACCAAGTAAATATATTATTTTTGTATCTTTGAATCAAAGGTGAATTATTTTAAACAAATAACCTATTGATGTCCAATTTGAAATAATCATGTAGGATAATGGTAGAAACTTACCAGTGGTCGAAATAAAAACTAATAATCACTGCGGAGAAGTGATTTTTGAGCACAGCTTCAAGCTTTCTAGCCTGAAGCTAAGCTCAAAAAGCTTTCTAACCTGAAGCTAAGCTCAAAAATCCCTCCTCCACAGTGATTATTTGTTCTTATTTTGACCACTGCTTGCCATAACTTGATTCACAGTGGTTGGAGTAAGAGGAGAGTGATCTTTGAACATAGCTTTGGCTACAAAGTCTTAAACTATACTCAAAAATACCTCCTCCACAGTTATTATTCGCTTCTATTTTGACCATTGCTTACCATAACTTGATTCATCTCAAAAGTCCAGTTATGGCAATGTTGCGGGTAAGAATCATACCCAGATGGCCATAAACCATGAATGGTCCAACCTTTTACATCAGATGGGATTCTACAAGGATGACCAGATGCCTAAACAATTTAAATGATAGAGTTAATAGATTCGGAACTTACAATCTAAATAAAAACTGTAGTATTTTTAATATTTCCTTGCTTTTTTGCCCTGAAAATAGCACATAAAACAGAGGTTACTTGGTAAAAGGAACACGGTGAGTATATGAAAGCTTATCTTATGACTAACATTTCCTGATAGTATCATTCCATAATGTTTGTGAATTAATTCATAAATATATATGTTATGCAGCCAGCTCGTTTGGACAAACATTTTCCATTTTTCGATAAAAAAAACGCTTATTTTGACACCCCCTGATATTTTTAAGAACATTTTCAAGTTTGTGTCACTTATCAAGTTACCATAAAGGTGATTATGTACCTTTAACTACCGAATAAACCAGGCTGTATACTATATTGACAGACATACATTCTTACATTGACTATTTGACAGGAAGATTGTGGCCACCTCTGCACAAGCATAAAATAATCCCAATCTGTAGAATTTCCAACATGGTGTTCTTCTTTTAACAATGTTGAACTATGAGGTATGAATCAATCATCTGTAAGCCTCAATATAACAGTCGAACATCACCTATGGAGGAGTGTCTGGAGCACAGTTTTCAGCTTTGAAGCTGAAAACTGTACTCAAAAATCACTCCTCTGCATGTAATGTCCAACTGTCATTTAGAGGCTTGTTCTATATAACCATAATACAGGGATATAGTATAGAGATAAACAGGCATATTTTATAATGAATAAATCTTGATTTTTATACAATTAGGATCAATAGAAATAATATGTGGAAAAAGTGCCAAAAAGTAAATTGTTCAACTTTTATTTTGGCTTTTTCAAAAACATTCATTGCATTCGCAAAAAGAGCATCACATTATTGTTCAACTTGCTTTGTTTTAGGATTACCATAGAATTCAACACACATGTGAAAATAATTTGAAAATAATCTGTTTTAATTTTACCATAAAACTAACAGTATTTTTTTAATGTTTAAAGCAATATGCATAAGACGCTGATGCATAATTCAATTAGGAAAGAAGCTAACCAGTTCCATTGGTCAAAGTAAGAATAAAATAATCACTGCTGAGGAGGGATGTTTGAGCATGGCTACAAGCCTGAAGATGTGCTCAAATATCCCTCCCCACATTGATTGTTTACTTTTAATTCACTCACTAAGTTCATTTTTAATTGCAGATACCTGTAGGTGGATCTCACTTCAGTTACATTGAATCAGAGAATAAAAATATTCCTACCTTATTGTTCCAATAAAAGCAACAGATAAAACAAGTAAGACATGATATGAAAGATACATAGTATTATACTAGCTAGAAAATAATAGTCCCACTAAATAAAATGTGTCTCTTACAGTTCCTGGGTATATATAATTTGGTGTCTTCTTAAGGTAAGAGAATGATTCTATGTTATAATGATTATTTAAAACTGTTTTGTGAAAATTATGCTATTTATATTCTAATTTTATTCAAACAAAGGAAGTCTTTCAACAGATGCATACAAACAGCGTAAAAACGTAATGATTGATTTCTACTAGGCAAAAAAAAAGAAGACATTCTATTAGTAGAATTTGACGTCACAATTTCTATCAATGTAATGTCTTCTATTGACTTTTGCAGCGCATTTTTGCCTAGTGGAAATCAACTTTAAGAAAAAGTTATATGTTCCACATATTATTTTAATATAAGGCAAAAAAACTGACAATTTAGCACAATCATATATTTTATTCAGGCCTCTTATTGGTATTAATGTTTGTGGGTACTTATTTTTGCAAACTATTTTTATTTACTTTTCGCAGGTACAAATTTTCGTGAATTCTCTATTTTGGTAAAATTATTAAAAAATTGAATTGGAATGGTACAAAAAAGCAGGGGCTTAAACAACGGAAAAGAGATAATCCAGAATATTTTGCCCAAATTTGCTGAAAATATTATGAAAACTCTCTCCCCCATAGTGATGACAACAGTTATTTAACCCTTGAAGAATACAGAGTAATAAATGTTTACCTAATAAATGTTAAATTATACATGAGTAATGTTACAGGTGGTCGGCTCCTAATCAGTATCAAATAAACGAAAACTAAAACCATTATTTACTTGATATAATAAAAGTATCATAGTAGGCTATCTACTTTTAAAATCATAACAGGATATCTACTTGTAGAATAATCAAGCAAGCAAACAAAGTATGTAATATCTTTTACTATCAATTTATTTAATAGCCTAATATATGATAGAAGTATTTTGCTTCTCTACGGGTTGTTGGAATAAGAGAGATAATCCCTTAGGAAAAGTGATTTTTGAGCATACCTTTAGGCTAAATAGCATGAAGATACGCTCAAACATCCCTCCTCCAGTCATGATGTGTAATACCTAGTACACTGACTAGGAACTGACCTTTATGTTAGAAAATTTTACCAGGAAATGAACAATATTACAATATGTAGGAAGAAACTTCATGAAAAGTTATGACAATACAAAATCCATAATAACAAATTTTTAATTCCTTTATAATAAACCTACCGTATATCCTCAATTAGGCACCCCGAGGCGCTTATTCGAGGGGGCGCTTACTTTAAACTTTTGGAAAATTGAAAACTAAATGAACGTAATACAGATATGCGTTGTTACGTATTACCAGTTGTCATAAAAATTTCATATCTGTTATTTAAAAAAACGTGAATAAACGAATCTGAGCTCTACACCCACATAAATATACATGTATTAAACTTTAAAACAGAAAAGAAAGTTCGTTTTTATTAATAAGTTGTTTGTTTGAAGGAGGGGGCACTTATTTAATATAATTCTAATCAGGAGGGGGGTGCTTATTCAAAGGGGGGAGGGGGCGCTTAATCGAGGAAATACGGCTTATAATAATAATGAACACAATGCTTATAAAAAATTAAATTAAAATAAATTATAATATTGCACTCCAGAATGTACTTGAGGCCTTTGAATTATCAAATAATTAATGTCTCAATGTCTTAAAGATTACAAAATCTATTTTTTTTAGCTCTGTATTGATACAATACCAATACTTCACAATCAGAATTAATTTTGACTGGATTACAACATAAGAAAAAAATATGCTTAAAGTTTTACCGGTGGATGAAAAAAATCTTACATACAATATGACAATACAACTAGTAGTGTAGAGGATGGTAATAAACCTTTTCATCATCATAACATGCATGTTCGCAATTATTGCAATCTATTGCTTGTTGATCATCTTTACTTAAGCATACGTACATACCACTTAGCAGTTGTGTTTTCGTGCTCTAAAAACAAGGCATTTTGACAATCTTTGTTAGCCCTTTCTGTGTTAGTAGTCTGAGCATAGATTATAAAATTAATTGCAGTGCTTGTTCTCTAACTGATGTTGAACACCAAATCCTCCCATTAAAAAAAAATTCCGACATGAGCAACAACAGCATCAAATGGGTCAGTTTAAAAGATGGCGCACCCGTTGCAGCAATCCAAAGGGGTAGCTAATTGGTAGTGATATTTAGGATTTATAGACAAAGACTTGCGTAGACAATTACGTCACTCCACCAACAACGCAATCTTTAGGAATGTAGCTATCATTTTTAATTTTCATATAATACATTTTACAGGCTAAAGTATATTTTGCCGCTAGTTAGCCAGCCAAGTATACTTAGCCCTCATCTAGTCAGGAGTGCCAGCCTTTTGCTTACTTTTTTTTGACAAGTTTTTTTCATAGCTAACTTTCATGTTTCATTCTCAAATTTGAAGTGATAAGATAGGTAGAGAGGTAAAGAGGAAATTCTAGGCTAGCCCTCTTCCTGTCTTATAAAGAAAGTCCCACAGCAAGAGCTAAGATCTATGTCCAACCAGACGGTAAACTGGAATCGTTAGAGGTGGCTTTCCTTCTCGAGGATGTTAGGCAAGTACTGTTTGGTATATCAAGGACGCTGAAAAGTAAACTGCAACGACCGTGAGTACTTTTGATGACAAATACACAGGCAAATATCAGACTTTCGTTGCGATTTTTAAACTTTTGATTAAATTTACTGATATTTTATGATTTATTAGACATTTCAGACTGAAAGTTAGAAAAAAAAAATCTTAGTTCAATGTTGAGCTTATAAGAATTCCCTTGTCTGTTCCAAGTTAGTTAAACAAAATTGTACCTGAATATAACTACATTCAATACAAGCATTAGCACCAAAAGCATTCTTTATTGCTCCTTTGATCTTTGATAACTAATAAATAAAAGTTTATAGGAGTAGCACATTTCTATACAGATTTAGTAAGGGTTCTTTTCGACACATTAGTTGACTAAACAATTTTATTTTATTTGCAAATCAGTGGAATCGACCATACTGTATGTATCTATTAATGTTATAGAAAAAGGCATACATCAAATTCTAATTTTTTATGACCTATACTACCATAATCAGGTAACGTCCATTAGATAATAGGAAGTTTGCCAGTGTTTTCTGGCTTTCTAGTCCTTCCTTATTAGTCTCTGATGAAAAATTATGGCTATGATGATCCTTCTCCTCACTTCACGTTGCACTGGCACACTAACCGTCCTTGGCATTTCCCGTTGGCAAATTATGGAACTGCTTGACAGTGCATTATGCAGTAGAGTAGATCCAAAACTTTTCCATGGACTGGAAACCATAATTGGCAACTGTTTTGATATCTAGTTCTGTGGTTCCAAAATTCAAAACTTATTTTACCTCATATCCATCTTCCCCTGGTGTGATATCATTCTGTGCAAGTATTCTAAACATAAAAAAAAACATTAATTTCATGCACAAAATATCACAATTAAAGGTATGGTATTGAAAGTAGCCTACCAAACCAAGTGAAAGGTAAACCTAAGTACAAAAATATGATTTGCTTACACATATTATACAGTGTTTGAAATATTTATTTCAAGATGGTAGTTTTAGGTCAAATAAACAATTGAAACACAATATTCAAGGGAAAAATATGTCAGGTCACTGTGGAGGAGAGTAGTGAAATTTCATATCAAGGATAAACACTCAAATTTTACATGGAATTTGAATTCCATGTCCTTATTAAGTTAATAAAGTTCAGATAAATAAACAATTGGAACACCTTTATCAAGCATAATCAAGTCACTGTGGAGGAGAGTGGTGAAATATCGTATCGAGGATAAACACCCAAATTTTGTATGGCAATAGAATTTCTTGTCCTTGTTAAGTTGATAAAGTTTCAGTTCAAATAAACAACCATTATCAAGATAAAATTATA
Organism: Neoturris breviconis; assembly: GCA_032360805.1. NCBI lineage: Eukaryota > Metazoa > Cnidaria > Hydrozoa > Anthoathecata > Pandeidae > Neoturris > Neoturris breviconis. The sequence goes on from JAULBZ010000021.1 coordinate 18,997, forward strand.
TCAAAACACTGTGGAGGAGAGGAATTCCAAATCATAATCTAAAGTCACTCCTGAATAGTGGATATGAATTACAATTTTTTGCTTAATGGAAATTTATCTTCAGCTATATATCCAAAGAGGCATACAATAAAACAGTGGTCGAAATAGCAAATAAATCCTGTGGAGGAGTGATTTTGGACACGCTATTAAAATCCCTCATCCACAGTGATTATTTACTCTTATTTCGACCACTGATAAAACAAATTACTCACTCCATTGGATCATATTTATTTCGAAGTATCATAGTTTGTTCAAAGAAGCTATGTTCTCCAGAAAATCGTGAAACACTGGCTGCACATGTTCCATGTTTCTCATATTCATGAGCCCTACATATACAATTTAAACATCAACTATCATTCTAACTATAGAATATCCACTATATTCCAATTTCTGCTTTTTCCTTCTAAACACATACTCTATACATCACACTTAATATGGTTCTGGCCATGTTTTCTTTCACCTTATTTTCTGTTCCACGTAATCAGGAAAATATTGCTCAGGCCTGACTTGATAATAAGACAATCATTACTTGATACTAAGTATTTCCACAGAGAATGTAAACAAGCTTCTAAAGGATTTTATAAAGGGATTTTATAAAAGAAACTATACAAATGCTTACCAGAAACTATCCTCTACTTCATCTTGATATAAATTTGGCCAATACTTTAACAATTCAGTTTCAAGATCCTAAAATAATTTAATAACTTATGTCAGTGAGATATGTCACTTTCAAGAACATTGATCAAGGTATATAGCCAAAAGAAATTAGCACCATTAATGACAACCAAGTTTCAACTCAGAGACTGAAATAAATCAGCACTGTAGAGAAAAATAGAGAGTCAATGCTGTTAAAATCGAATCCATATGCACAGTGTCAATGATATTATCTTGCTGAATCTCCTCAAAATAAAGTGGGAAAAACAAAACCACATATTTTTTAAGACGAAACTTTCTAGTCTGAAGCAATGCTCAAAAATCTCTCCTTCACAGTGATTATTTTCTCTTACTTTGAACACTGCAGTAGCAAATCTTTTTAAACTTTAAATAACTGAGTATAGTTTTGAGCTTTGCTGCTGAAAACTAGACTCAAGAACACTCCTCCACCGGTGTATCTGACAGATGTTTTCAGGCTTGAATTGCGTGAAGTAAGATTTACCTTTACTTTATCCATATCAAACTTATCTTGCGTACAACATGAAGGATCTGACCCATGGTCTGTTGATGGCCATAAACCATGAAGCACCCATCCTTTTACAACTGATGGTATTACACATTCGTGAGGTTTGTGCGTGGCCTTTAGATAAAAATAAACAACAAGTCACTCATGGGATTTACACGAAGAACTAATGCTGAATCAATAAAATTAGTTAAGACAATGGTTATTCCTATTCATTCAACACATTAAAAGATTTTAAAAATTATTTAAAGCTGCTTGGCCCTAGAAAAATTAGTTTAAGTACAAAGATTTTAATCTGCAACCTATGTTTCCAAACAATTCTAGTCCGTAGTAATGTCTCTATTAAGGGATCATCTCAAAATATCGCTCCAAAACCAACTTTTTTGTTAGGGTTAAATCAATTAAAATTGACAAAACCCCACAAAAATGAATCTGTGCAGAAGTATGTTGAGTCAATGTGCTTGCAATAGATTGCAATCCATTGCAAGATCATTGACTCAGTACTCTCCTTTGTAGATTTTATTTTTGAGACGGTCCCTAAGCACCTTAATTCTGGAGCTTTTAAAGGTGATGCTGAATTCAGATGTACTGACGGCATATCAAAATGGGCATCAATCAATTTCTTCATCTTCATGCAGCAGGACGAGATAAAATAATTTAGTGATATTGAATAGAAACAAGAAAACATTAATAGGAAAAATAGATAAAATGAAATTACAAGGTTGATATGAGTTAAATAATCACGGGCGGGAATTTTTAGTTTTTTGGCTTTGTGGACGCTGTTTTAACGGGAATTGAATAAAAAACAAGCGGAAACGGTAGATTATGATGTGCCATACCCAAGATTGGTATGCACTGTTAATATCATCGATGAAGACGGTATAGTTGAGGAAATTGGCATTGTTAACTGTTGAATATTTATTGTTGAAACCATCATACTTTTTGTTTGTTTTACTACTGTAATAACAATTCGCAATTCTTATATTTTCCAATAAACGCCTCCTTTTTTTAAACGCCCTCCTCGATTAAACACCCCCTCTGCAAATGAAAATATTTAATAAACGCCCCCGGCGTTTAATCAAAGCATTATGGTAATGTTGAATATGAAAAGTGGGATACTGCAAAGTGATAGCTTATCCAAACTTTGTTTTATAAAATCCTACTCTCTATATCATTACCGATGTTGTGAATATCACCTGCTTTTTGTGATGATATTCAAATGAAGTTTGAGTTGAAAGCTTGAGTTATTAAATCTTAAAATGCTTAATAAATACCACCTCCGCCCCCCCCCCCACCCCTAGCCCTTAAAGAGTCCTCTTTAAATAACATTTTCCCTGGGTGCTTATATGAGGTTTTCGATATAGACATAAACATGGCGTTCTGTTGATATATACTTGAAGTGTTTAATCATCAGAGCTTTTGTATAATAATGTGCATTTGTTATCATATCTTATATATCTAACAAAGACAGTTTGATTTTAAACAAGCTTGAGTAAGTAACTATAATTGTAAAAGTGAGATGCCTAAAACTGGTTAGGATGTGATGAGAAGTTAACGCTGTATTGTTTCTACACCTTGCAATAATTAAAAACAGAAAAGATGAGGACAACACAGCATCTCTTTGTTGGCTGAACAAGCTTACATTGACATATTCACAAGATGACTGTGGCCATTCGGTAACAAGCATAAAATACTCCCATGGAACATCATGTGTAGATTCACAATTTCCATTGTCAGGACCAGAATGCAGTGGCAACCTAAAATATGATTATATACAAAACTTTAGATTACAGGCAGGTTTATAAAAACAACTTGTTGGAACATATTTATAAGAAATTTGGAAGTCGCAGGTTGGGAAGTTAGGAAGGATGTATTACGGTTACCAAAATTATATTTTCGCTTTTAAGAATTATCACCATATATTTACTGTAAATTACTATAATGAATAACATTCAATAATGGTTTCCAGTGATCGAAATAAGAGCAAATTATCACTGCAAAGGAGTGAATTTGGAGCATAGCTTCAGGCTACAAAGTCTGAAGTTATGCTAAACAATCCCTCCTCCACAGTGATTAATTACTCTTATTTTGACCACTAGTTTCTCTTTAATCCAGCATAATAAAAGTTCTATAAAGCGATGGAAGCCAGGAACATAGGTATATAAAACTAACTAGTGCAAGCTTTTAAAAACATATATGCGAGAGAGCAGTGTTTTCGAAATGAGAACAAATAATCACTGACGAGGAGGGCTTTTTGAGCATTGCTTCAGGCTTTCTTTCTGATGCTGTTGGCTGTTAATTATTCAAAGTGCAAGATAAATTTAATATGCAATGTAAGATATTTATTACTTCTTGAACTTAAAAAGTTTCTTTATCAACAGGACCAGTTTACAATATTTTCATGTTCAAAACAACATAATCTCTGTGACTAGCTATACATAAAGATTCTAATGTCTTGTTTTTCAAATGTTTTGCTTTAATCTTTTATTGCGCACACAAAAAATAGGGAGATTCTATTGGCTGACAAAGAAATATTTTGAAAAAGGCTCTATATGAAACAAACGTTTATACATTTAAAATTGTGTAAAATAAGTTTTATGTCATTTTATGATACCTTTAAGAGAGGAAAAACATTTCATGGATTTTGCCAAGATCCGCAAAATTAAATTCCAGTGAAAATTATTAAAGTTCTCATCTACATTGATCAGCAGCATTTTGTCGTTACTGCACACACACAAATGACATCATGGGTGGAAAATCCAGCTCGTACAGAAAAATACACTGCATAGCCTTAACTTTCTAAAAAGTTTTAACAATACAATACAATAAAAAAATCAACAAAATTCATAAATTAAACATTTTGGTAAATGTAAAGTCTCCAGTCCCTTTTTCACTAATACTTGGTTCCAAATTGCCGAAATTGAAAAAAACTTGGCCAGCGGTCTCGTAATATTGCCTAGGTCCATTGGTCCAAAAATGCAATTTGGACCCTTTTTGCCCAAAACTCGGGAACAAGTGGACAAAATTTTGGCGAACCCTTCTAGAATATTGCCACAAATGCTGCTACCAAATTTCAAAATTCTAGCCCTTCGGGAACCTGGTCTAATAAAAAAAGCCGACCCCTACCATGAAGTGATAGCAATAGCCCATCCAAATTTTGTTTGGTGGGCTAAAAATCACTCCTCCAGTGATTATTTCTTCTCAATTTAAACACTGCAATAAATCAAAGAAAACTAATTCCAAAACCATATATACAGTATATATACCTATGCAATCCGAAAGACAACGAGAAGATAGACAACAATATACCAAGTGCAAATAACTGATATGCCATAATTTGTTATAAAACAACTAAAATAAAAAAGATAAAGAGTTTATATATAACACGGTATGAGCACGCTATTAGGGCATTTTACAGACATTTATATTTGTGGCTGAGCTGATAATAGACTTTTCACTTATGCAGTATTTTTTGCGGTTGAGCACGTAATATAGACTTTTCGGAAACTTTTTTTATCAACCAACAAAATATATAAATAAGTACTATATATCAGTTGGAACAATTCTGCCTAGTAGAAAATCTAACCAATCCAGTTATCAAATTTTACAAAAACGAACACCAATCGGAAACCAATCGATATCAATCAAACACTAATCGATCACCAAACAGATTTAATACCCCTGCACTACAGAAGCAAATATGTAAACTATCAGCAAAGCGTGGATTTTATTCTCAACGCAATTAAGAAGGCTTTTACAGAGAAAAAGGATAATAAATTTGTAGGTCTCATGACAAGTGTCAATATATAATGTATAATTATAAATGTCAATAGCATTTTTCATACGTCACTAATCAAACACGTTTATTAAGTAAGGGGCCACTGGTGGTTTTCTGTGCGAGATATATCTTCATGGCAACTTTATATAACAAAATAATACAAAAAATCGATAAGAACATTTTTGCATAGCTTATGTGGGAGAGTTCCGCAGAAGAGGAGCGTAGGTCATTTCCAAGAGGGCGAAACTAATTTAACAACTACCAAAAATTGTTTACTGTATCACGCGACCAATTTGTAGGTATCCGATTGATATAACCGGTGCTGTAACATTAGAAAAACAAAATGGCAAACAAACTCTAGGCAGGCCATTTCCATGCGCATCGTATAGTAGTACTTTTGCAAAACATTTTGAGACTTCTCTGTGGTCTTTTTACTTCAATTTGCTTTGTATTTTTGTATAGGAATAGACACTAACAGGTAAGGAGAGGTGGGATCCCATGAATTATAAGTCGTCCCCGGATATGTTTCGAAAACTAAAATCAGGAGAAATTGTATTGGACCGATATCAGGGCTGGGTGGGTGGGTTCAACTAATCGAACAAGCAAATACCAATCGAATCAATCGATACCGCTAAAAAAAGTAAATCTTTGATAGCCGAATGCAATAGGAAACAGATGTTCGATTGTGTATAAGTAATTGGTCAACATCTGCTGGACAGAGCGAAAGATAAGAATTATAGGCAGTATATCCAAAACAGATACATCAGTCTGTCAGTAAAAACAGGATCTTCCATAGGGGGTGGACGGATGAAAAATACAATGGACCATTATTTACCTGTGAAAAAAAGGAAAGATATCATCGTCAGGGAGTCCGGTCGCGAAAACGTCAGCAGTCGTCAGCAGGGGCGGCGCGCCTAGCAGAGCTAATACAGAAATCGTTGAATTTTGGAATTTTGTCTTGCACATTGAAATAAGACTGATTGTGCCTGGAAAAAAATTCAGATTGGACAAACAACAAACAGAAAAGAGTACAGAGAACAGGAAAAGAAACCACAAAAACCCAAGAACTGGGAGCGGAAAGCGAAAGGACCAAAGCGAAAGGTCACACAAAATGGTAGGCTAGCTAAAGGTCAGATCACGTGCAGAAGGAATGACTAGATAGATTTATGCCATTGGCTGAAACCTGCGCCCCGGCCATCTCGAATACTTTAAACGCCCCTCTCGATTAAGTTTCCCGCCCTATGGAGGTAAATAAAAATAATTGCTGGGCGCAAACGTGTTCTGAGAAAAGCTGCTCCTGGTAGTTTGTTGTAAGAATTATAATGTATCCTTGATTGTATTCATTGAGAAGTAATTTTGCTATTTTTTATTCCCAACAGTTTGCTCAACCCAAGTTTGCTAAATAATTTAGTACGTGTCCCTATCGAACAAACCGCTCCCGATGGCTCACTACTTTCTACCAACGATACCAATCAAATGTCGGGAAAAGACAATTTAATCGAGGATTAAACTGATCAGCTTTCGAACGGTATATAATTGTTAAAAATTTTAAAAAATAGTACTAAATTTTATTAGCTTAATTAGTAGAGTTCGAATGTAAACCGACGCTTTTTAAATTTTTGAAATCTCTTTCCGTTCTAGAGATACAGTATTACACTAATTTTGTAAATGACCATTTTCACAAAAAGATCACCAATGACGTCATTGACAAAAAATGCTGACGTAAAATTTTTATTATTACTCTAATGTAAGAGATTTTAAGATAAATTCATTGAAAACACTGCACAACAATGTTTGAGTAACTGCAACCTATCGTAACAAAAAGATTACGGACTCACACGTGATAACGCACATCCGGATATACAAGTTTGAGGAGTATGGAGACCTGCGCAAAATGCTTATTTCGATGTTCGGTTAACAAATGTTAATGCTGAGTCACAAAAACACACTTGACTGTTGATAAAATTTTAACGAAACACGAAAAAGATAAGAAAAGAGCCTATAACAAACGTATTATGAATGTGTGGAACACGGAACATTCACCCCATTAGTTTTTTCATTGATGACCGGTGGTGAAGGACCCGAAACTTCCAAGTTTCATAAATATGTTGCGGAAACGATTGCAGCTAAAACCAAAGTAACATACGATAACTTGCTCTTATTATTTAGATGCAAACTTTAGTTTTTGATTTTAAGATTCGTACTGTTGTGCGCCAGAGGAAGTCGTCCAACAAACAGATATTCTGTTGGCGTGGATGATTTTTCTTTGACGTGTGCTTCAGTCAGTCTGGTCTGATTTGTTATTATCACCTTCGGTTTGAGATGAGAAAATGTCTTTGCTCTTCTGCACCAAAACTGTTTTGCAAAATAAAGTAGGGTATGATTCTTATATATTAGTTACGGCGTTTTTCTCCGTTGTTTTGTAGTTAACGACTTCTCAGTCTATGACGCCGTTTGAAAGGTGAACGTCTTATAAAGCTTGTTTTCCAACCTTGTCAACAGGGCCTTTTGACCCTGGGGACGAGGTTGCTTGTTTCCATTAGGTGCCTATGTCTGTCTCTTAGGAAGCGAGCAAATGCTCAACACTCAATTTAATGTCTCCTAACTAGCAAAAACAGTATTTTCCAGTTATTATGGCAACCATTCAATGCATTTAATGTTGATGACTACGCTGACCGAGTTTCAACTCTTTAAACATACGGTGTAAAGAATTTTAACGTTGCCGTGTGTATAAGGCTCTTGTTGCTTTGGGCCCTGTGCCTCAAAATAGTCCATATTTTTGTAAAAAAAAAAAAATAATAAAACTTTAAACTACTTAAATGACTAATCGTGATTGCTGGGGATATTTTATGAACCAATTAGAGGCATTTTTAACAACCAGTACTGGACCACCGTGATGAGACATGTTGTGAACCTGTAAAAGACAAAAAGCCCTGGGAACGAGATTGATATGTTGCCTTTTATGTTACAGATCTGATTTGGTAATATGCTACTTATGCGGTATAAGGTGCGGTGATACACTATTACATAAATCATAAACCTCCTTGCATAAATACAGATTCATCCCGAGCAAATGCACATCTATTTAGTTGGTTACATGTCATGCAGTCAATGAAAACTTGGAGCAAATGTACATCTATTTAGTTGGTTACATGTCATGCAGTCAATGAAAACATTTAGTTGGTTACATGTCATGCAGTCAATGAAAACTTGGAGCAGATGCACATCTATTTGGTTGGTTATATGTCATGCAGTAAATGAAAACTTGGAGCAAATGTACATCTATTTAGTTGGTTACATGTCATGCAGTAAATGAAAACATTTAGTTGGTTACATGTCATGCAGTAAATGAAAACTTTACTGCATGACATTCAAGTAAGAACACACAAATAAGTTGAGAAATTTTAAACTATATTCTAAAAAACTCTTTGTGATAAATCAAAAATTAAATAATATTTTTCTAACTTATAAAACTCTTATCATACCTTACCCCTTTTAATTTTCGCTCCCCTTTAATTTTCGCGCATTTAGAGTACGCAAAATTAAAAGGTTATTTTTGCGGCAATAAAGGCAAAAAACAGGCGAAGAGCAAAAACGGGAGAAAAAAGGTATCTGTTACCTACAACGGGATAAAGCTACTATATATGTACAGTGAAATTAACAAAAACAGCTCATCAATTCGGGACGGGGACGTGTCGAGATTAATTAATCTGGAGTAGTCAAAAACTGGGTTTGTAAAGGCTTAACAGTGATGGTAGGGCTAAAATGGAGGGCGGAGAGAGGGTGATATCGATTTGGGCTTTTATATTCCGATGACTCGTTCCTATATCACTGATTAGAAATGCCCGCGACACTATTATTGTTGTACACGCTTGCTCATTCTGTTAGTTTTTGTCAAACAAGAGAAATTCATTGGTGCAAAAAGTTAGGCAGCCTTGACATGGATTCCTAAATAAGTTTCACAGTAAACGATCTTGTATTTGATTGGTTTCTTCGTAATCAATCAAATGCAAGATCGTTTAGGGTGAAACTCATTTAGGGATCCATTTAAAGGCTGCCTAACTTTTTAAAAATGCTGAATGATCCCCAAAACAAATCAATTTTAACGGTTTTCTTTATTTATGAGCACGAAAATGCCAGAAAATACTCGCCAACCAAACAGCGGTCATTTCAGATGCACACTGATGCTAGTCTTGAACGCCAGAGCCTAAGATTCTTGGCATCGTGCCGACCCACGGCGTCGGATCAAAGTTTATACAACGTGTGCCTACTGGATAACTTGCAAAAGTTTTAAATATTGTTCAATATTGTTTAGGCAATATTAGCATGGTTATTATGTAATGGGTAGGTTCGTACACGTCAAAACAATGTTTTTCCGACGTTGATTAGACGTCACCAACCCCACTCGGAAACGGGGTTTTCTTGTTTTAAACTTTCAATTGCTTTTACGTATTAAATTGCGGGAAGAGATTTTTTTTTATTTATCTCACACCACTGATGGTGAGCGTCAAGTGCATAAAACATTACATTGCAAAATTGGACAGCACTCCCATTAGATAAATGTGTTCAAAGTCGGCAGTAAAGACGCTAGAACTACGTTTACAACGTTGCTCTAGCGTCTTTATTGCTGAATTTGAAGAGGTTTTTGCCAAATGATCTGTTGTTAAAACAGTTTATAATAGCAACAGAACACGATTACATCAATACTAGACAATATAATTGGATCACAAGTAAACGACATCGGTTATGCTGTATGTATCATCACCGTCTTTCAAAACCGCTTCACTTGCTGTATTCTGATCTTCTTTATCAACTTCACTATGTTCGTTTGGGTTATCAAGAACAGTTTGAACAGAGACCATACCCTCTGTGACTGTATCCTCTGTTTCAACAACAGGAGTCGCTATCGAAGTGACAGTCTTTGCTTCGTTTTTTTCAAGTTTCATTAACTCTAATTTTAATTCGGCGAAATGCGACTTTAATGATTCGTAACTATGAGCTGTTGACTTTCTTTTTGAAGCTTGTTCTTTTAATTCTTTCAACCACCTATCACATTGCGCTATGAGTTTTGATTTCTTGTGAAGAAAATGTTTTCGAACAACCTAAACAACAAAACTTATTTTGCACACCTATCTATCAATCAAAGGTACGGCACAGTATTGAAAGTAGCCCACCAAAACAAGTGAAGGTTAAACCTAACCACATAAAATATGATTCACATACACACATTATACAGTGTTTGAAATATATTTTTATTGTGATGGTGTAGTTTCAGGTCAAATAAACAATTGGAACACCTTTAAAATTATATCAAATCACTGTGGAGGAGAATAGTGAAATTTCATATCATAGCCTGAATTCTCAAAAATCACTTCTCCACAGTGGAGAATAGTTGCATACACACATTATAGCATCATATCATTAGTACACACCAAATTAAAATAGAGAATACACCTGTGTTATAGTATTATGGGTGCTTTTTAAAGACTAAGTATATGTTACAGTATATGTTATTTCTGGCGATTCCTTCTAAATTTCAAAATGGTAGCTGTTCGGGAACATGGTCTATTTAGAAAAGTGGGCTGTTGTTGCTGCTGCAACGTGGTTGCAATGTGATAGCGAACGGATTTGCCTAGTGGAGATACACCTGTAGAAATGGCCATGAAATACTGGTGGCTCAAATCAAAATTTACGAAAGCCGAGAAATAAATGAACAATAATATTTTCATCTAAAAATAGCGGAGGCATCGAACAAACTTTCATGGATGTGTCGTTTTGGAATACTTCACAAGCGTAAACTTTTGCGATGGGATGGTTTTGAAATATTTCACGTCATTAACTTTCACGGAAAGCTGAAAATTCGTGAAAAAATATTATAAAATAATATTACGGTATGAGGATTTATATTCAATGTCTTGCGAAGATTTCATTGTACTATCCCGGTAGGCAAAATCTTGTTCAAAGTCGGCGTAAAGATGCTAGAACAACATTGAAAATGTTGTTTTAGCATCTTTATTGCGAACTTATACCACTGAGATATGCAACAAAAGTCACTTGAAACATGTGAAAATAAAAATGTGTACCTCTTTAAAACATGCAGAAGGTCGCTTGATTTGTTCTAACATTGCCCATTTCACAGTTGCTTGTTCAATGTTTGCATTATAATCGTTCGAGTTTTGTTTTCCTTGTGGTGTACCACGAAGTCGTTCATAACCAGGTTCGTTAAAGTAAGGATCAGTTACTAGGATAAGTGATTGAATAGATACTAATACCTAAAGAAAAAGTCTGTGTTCAAAAAGACATATATCTGTATATTTTGCCATCCCAGTGGCAAAAAATTGTTCAAAGTCCGCTGCAAAGATGCTAGAACAACGTTTTCTAGCGTCTTTACTGTGGACTTTAAACAAGTATTTGTTCACTGAAATGCAGACGAACTCTCTTGTTTTATTTTCTAAAAGTTATTATTATAGCAAGCCTTAGACTAACTGTCAGACATCACCGGTAGAGGAGTATTTTAAACACACCACCTCCACAGGTGATATCCAGGATCTAATTGAAGAAACTAACCAGGAATAATAGAAACAACAATGACAACAGCTACGTTCTCATTCGGACAGTTCTTTTGATCTTTTTCATATTTTTAAGGGTAATGATCGGAAAAATTGTCAACTTTCCCTATTTGATTCTCATTTAGCTACAGATTTCAAACATTTTAATGCATCACCCTCGATTTCCCAGCGCCTGAGGTATTTCGGTCAACAGAGGTGTTAAATGTCCCCTAAATGTCCCCTGAATATTAATAACGACTTCATAGTTTTTCCAAAAAAGTAATATAAAGCCCTGGGTATGTGGGGTATGTATTTATTTGTGATATACCACAGAAAAGCCTTGAAACCTGCAGGCGGTAAATATTTCCCAAGCGTTTAACAAGACAAAAATTGTGATGAAAACGAGGGGAGATATAAAGGCCGTTTTCCATTCGGAGATATTTACTGCTCGAGCGGGAAAATACCGGGTGGAATTTATTTTGAGCATGCGTATTTGTGAATAAATCGAGTTTTTTTCACAAATACGCATGCTCAAAATAAATTCCAAGCGGTATTTTCCAACCCGAGCAGTAAATATCTCCGAATGGAAAACGGCCTTAAAAGCTACAAAAATAAATGAACAAGGTGAAATGTTCACGGAAAATAAATCACACTCCAAAAACGAGAGAAAAAAGGTAAACTTCGGGGATCTGCGGTAAAAGTCTCAAAATCTGTGCTTAGCTTTTTTGTTGATAACATTACCCCCTTACATACGTATTAAAATTCGATGAAAAGCTTTATGAAAAATTTTGGAACATGAGAAAGGTTATGAACGTGCAGAAACTTGTTAAGTCAACAGTAAAGTCGCGTCTTTACTGTGGAATTTGAACAAGCTTTTGCTCGCAAAGAAGAGAGAAAAACAAAGGAATTACTTGTAAAAGGTTAGAAGTTTGTGCATTCCATCTTTCTTCAGGTCTACCATGCCATGTGTTCAATATACTCAGACATACTTTACCATCATTATATAGATTCGGATTAAAACGTACGGTATGTTTCCCAGTTGTCTGAAGGTTAACTGACATTGGTGAATTAGGGTAATCTTGTGGGAAGTAGACATCAAACTCAAAACAACCATTTTCGTAAGGTGTATCTTCAGGGCCAGTAATCAGTACCTAATAGAAAATTAAGAGTGCTCAGTAAAGATGTCGAGAAGAGCAATTAATACCGTTCAACTCTCAGGCGGAGAAAATAAAGAAAAGCTATCGAATTTCGGCTCAGTGGCAAATATTGTCCCCTAGTTAAAATTTATTCTTTACCCGACTTTTTTTACCGGCAATATATTGTTATACCAGATTTTTTCGCAAATCAATACACTTTGCCAGAATTTTCCCCATGAAATAACACTATAATTTCTTTCCCTAAGTATATTATGTTCCACAACAGAATCTCAACAATGCGCTTTTATCTTTTTATGTCCCTCATTAGCTTTTAATCGGATTTTCATCTTGTTCCATGATGGACTGAGTATTCTAAACTGCTTCGAAAAAGGCGCCCTACCACCCTTAACTTTTTGATCTAAATGCTAAAAGGTCTAAAATTTTCCTTAGTTTATTATAAGTACTTTTAATTTATTTAAAAACAATTTCAAATGCTGATGTCAGTCTTTTTTATTCAAAAACCAAGAATGACATATTTGCAATAAATGGTAGTTACTCTCTACAAAAAAAATTTACGTAAAATTAACTGATATTAGGGGCGTTACAAGCAAAAAAACGCCCATTAAAAAATTCCCTTGTTTATTGTGCCCTGGACTAAAATGAAATTATGGACAAAATTCTCCTAGGTAGGGCTTCTTTTTTGATTATTTACCCCATAATAAAATAGTCATGAAAGAAAATAATTTGCAGAGATGCTAAAAAAATTGTTGTAACTAAGGTATTTGATAAATTCATTTTAAAAGAAAAATTTATTTGAAAGAATTGAAACATTGATGTTATAATGTTCGAAAAGGAGTTTTGCTTGAAGCGAATCTAAAAACAGTTTGGGGAATTTGATATTCAATAAATCCAGGGTATGAACTAGATGATTTTATTAAGGGATATCCAATGGACCAAGAAAATTATTCGAGAAATTAAAAAATTCGAAAATTACTGTGTGGGTAGTAATGTAGATAAATAGTAAACTGTCAATATTTCTTGTTCATTATGACATTGATTTAAAAGTTATCAACAAAACCAAGTACGAGTCACAAGTGATGTCGCTTTCAACTAACGTAATGACTTCATTTAGAATTGGTGCAAACGAATCGTCCCGAAGATCCACCTTTAAATTAGCTAGTATCTATACTTATAGTCAATGACGACTTTTATCATAGCAAAGAAACAAAACAATTTGGAAGTTCATGAAATGAAGTTGTGCGTACACTACATCGTTTAGAAAGCTTGAAATTCCTTGTGATCATTAAACTGTATTTTTATACAAACCTTCATAACATCAAGTCGCTCTTCATCACATTGTAAAAACACAGTAGAACTATAGGAGATTGGTAACGAAGTAGATAAAGATGCAACTTCTTGTGCTAAACGTCGAGCACGTGATGCGTTCATTACGTCAGCGTTCTTTGCAGCAGCAAGCACAGAGTTTGCATAATGATAAGGAACATTAAATTGAATGGTACCATCCTCCTTTTCACTGACCAGTTCAAAAGTGTCTACGAAGAAATAAAGAATGATAAATATACCCAATAGGCAAAAACTTACTCAAAGTCCGTAGTAAAGGCGTTTTCAACATTGTTCTAGTGCCTTTTCAGCTGACTTTGAACATGTTTTTGCCCACTGTGTTACTAGCCAATGTGTTCCACAGAAATATTCCATTTCTACTGTAGTACAGATCTAGCAGTCTCAAAATTAATCTGTTTGGTCTGAAGACCAGTGGGAAAAAACTTGCTCAAAGTCTGCCGTGTCTTTACTGCTGACTTTGAACAAGGTTTTGCCCACTGGAAGTAAATATTTTTCAAGTATAATCTTACCAAATTGTAATTCCTGCATTTCGTCCACATATTTCTTTTCTTCGTTTTGCTTATCTTCAGCTGAACACGATAATTCCTCTTGAGGCGTTGATAACGTATCGCTTGACATTGTGTCAAACGCATGGGTCGCATTGAGCATTTCCTGATGCTCATCAACTCTTCTCAACACATACTCTGTGGTTGCATGAATGTCATCAAGCAACAGATTCAGTTCGACGATATCAGCTTCACTGACGTCACTAGTTTTAAAGATCTCGTCTTCCTTAGCAGGAACCATCAATCGTTTCTCTACCAGCATTTGTTTTTCTTTCAACCTGTCTTTCTTACTCTTTGATTTACTTGATGCTCTATAAAAGTATACATATATTTCACATAGATGCAATATCTCATTGAAAATCAACAGTAAATCTTCCCGTTAGTTGCTAACACAAGTCAGATTCGACCTGTTGACATTGTTTCGTTGCCACGACCAATACATACGAATTGTAGTGGGCTCCATACATCGGTTTGCTTAGCATGACTTAGAAACAGCGTTAGACCATGATTTGGGTAGCATTTGGGTAGGCTGAATCCAAAAACCGGGAAGTAAGTTGATAAGAATCGGGAAACCAGAGTGCCATAATTAAAACCGGAAGAGGGTACGGGATAAAATGAACTGGAGTTAAAACGACGGCCTGTTAGTTTAGGTTAATTTCTTTAGGTTGATTTCCGCTTGGCAAAATATTTGCAGTGAAAGCCAAAAGAAGAAATATTATCAGTAGAAATTGACGTCAATTTCTACCAATAGAATGTTATTTTGGCTTTCACAGCTAATATTTCGCCTTACGGCTCCAAATAACTCCATAGACAGTGTGAGTATTTCCACAAAATGCAATCCAGTCCATATACGAAGTTGTGGGGGTTAAAACAACTGGCAGTAATCACTAATACTGATATCACTTACTTTAGTCTGCTTTGATATGTGTCCACACAAGCTTTTAGTTTGGACAGAAGTTTTACTAACGTATTACTTTTCCCGATAGTTTCAACAGCCTGTCCTCTCATACTCGTTAACAAAGGTAGTAACGGTGATATTGACGCAAGAGATCGTAGTAACGACATAACACCATGATACAGTGGAATATGTCTTGACATGTCCAATACTAAGAAGAATTTATCATATCATTTCAGTCACATATCCCAGCGGCAAAAACTTGTTTGTTCAAAGTCTGCAGTAAAGATGCTAAAACAATGTTTTTAATGTTGTTCTAGCGTCTTTCTTTACTGTAGACTTTGAACAAGATTTTGCCCACTAGCTTTTCGGTAGTCTAAACAACATCGTCCACGACCGACGGGACAATAAGGGGCCATCTCAAAATTTCGCACAGAAACCAAGTTTTTTGTTAGGGTTAAATTAACAAAAATTAATGAAATTCAATTATCAAATATATGGTATTGAAAGTAGCCCACCAAACTAACTGAAAGTTAAACCTAAGACCATATGCTTTGCATGCACACATTATACAGTGTTTGAAATATTATTAAGATGGTACAGTTTTAGGTCAAATAAACAGTTGGAACACAATTTTCAAGGTAAAATTATGTCAGGTCACTGTGGAGGAGAGTAGTGAGATTTCGTATCAAGGAT
This sequence comes from Neoturris breviconis, assembly GCA_032360805.1. Taxonomy (NCBI): domain Eukaryota; kingdom Metazoa; phylum Cnidaria; class Hydrozoa; order Anthoathecata; family Pandeidae; genus Neoturris; species Neoturris breviconis. The sequence continues at coordinate 35,173 of JAULBZ010000021.1, forward strand.
AAACACACAAATTTTACATGGCATTAGAATTTTATGTCCATAATATCTTGATAAAGTTACAGGTCAATTTTTTTTTTATGTTAGATCAATGAGCTTGCAATGGATTGGTTTCTTCGATAAAGAATCCATTGTAGATTTTATTTTTGAGACGGTCCCTAATTAATCTAGTAAATATTCCCAGTTTATTGTGCCAACACTCACCAGTATAGAAGGTTAGCATTCTTTTAACTAGAAATAGTGTTGCACACACCAATAGGTACTAAGGGTCTATTTTTCATACATAGAATAACAACTCACCTCACCGTTTCAACCGTCTCCTCTGTGTACGATCGAAATACAAAATAACAACTCAGTCCACTGTGTGGAAGTCATTTTTAATGATTATCTATTTATTTTTTTATTATTTAATTATTACTGTTCGGTAAACTTCTGTTACTTTCGTTACTTTCGTTTTCTTGTTGTTTTTTGCGTTAGCCCTGTTTGTTTTACATAATTATGCAATATTTTCAAAAACCAATATAATCTATGCAATTATAGCCTCGTTTTCGCTTTGCTTAAATCCCATACTTTCTACCGAAAATGGTACGAAAGAAATGGTTTTTTCGGTGCGTTGGGTTGAAGAAGATTTTGACCGTAAAATCTAAGATGAAATTTTCCGTCTCCACAAAGTCCACCGTTTGTTCTGGTCAGTGAGCAGAACAAACGGTGGACATATTTTTCCCACCAAATGCATGGAAGAAATGGAAAAAAGTGGAAACGGTGGACTAGGTGGACATTCTTATGTATGAAAAAAATAGACCCTCAGTCTCATATTACTAGTTGTTTGTTTGTCATGAACACAACATGAACTAACACTATGAACACACCTGAATCATTGCGGAGATAGCCTGCAAGTACATTGACAACACAATTCTTTGCAACCAGTTCTTCAAATTCTTTCATCAAAAGGATAATCTCTGGAGGAGGTTGCTCATTTATCACAACAGTCTGAACACTACTATCAATAAATGCGGCTAATACCTACAAAGAAAATAAGAAGATATAGTGTCTGTGGACAAGCGACTGGCTTGCATGATCATTGAGTTACTTAACTATCTTTTCTCACAGATGAAGGTTGATTGCCACGAGGCTAAAATGTGGCCGCGATAGTCAAAAGAAGACATTCCATTGGTAGAAATGTTTTTTTTTGAGTTTCCCGGCGTGGATTATTCGCCTCAAAATCAACCTTAAAAATCAACCATTTTATACACCTACACACAAATAACATTAATTTCCAATTATAAACCATTCGAAATAAGCGTTTGTTAGAGGAAGGCCAAGAAATGCAGGGTACATTGATACTACTGTAATATCTACCGATACTGATACTAGTGAAATATCTTTAAACACCCAGAACACAATTACTGGAAACTATGACCTCTAATCGTACTGATACTAGTGAAATAGCTTTAAATACCCAGAACAAAATTACTGGAAACCATAACCTCTAATCGTACTGATACTAGTAAAATAGCTTTAAATACCCAGAACACAATTACTGGAAACTAAAATTAAAATTCTCAAAACTGCTACTAATCAATCATCGGTTGCATAGTAACCACTTGGTTGTTAACAACAAACCTGTAAAATGACAATTATTTGTTCTTCTTCTTTTTTCTTTTCTTTCATAGCCTTCTCGATATCCCAACTAGACACGGTGGATCCTGTGCCGAAACCTGTTCCTTTCGCCCAATAGTTCCCATCGTTAGCCTGTGCACCTGGTGGTAAGCTAAATATTATACAAAAAAATTATTTCAGCTTTTAAATCAACTGCATGCTAGGGACTATCCATAAAGTATGTATGCGTGAATTTGTGTTGTTTCCCCCTCCCCCTCTGTACGCATCCATACACTTTTTGGAAACCCTCTTCCCTGTGTACGTATGCAAGTGGATAACCACACCTCCCTCCTCAAAAAAATATTTTTGCATCTCAAAGATGTCAAATATACTTCTCGTACACACTGTTTGAAATCACGTCAATAATGAAAAAGTCAGTCATTATTAATTTCCCTTTCTAGATTTGCTTACCAATTTAACATGTAGATATATTAAACCAGGTACAGCTACACTTTAGTTTAAAGTAATATAGAGATATTATTACGAAAGAGAAATAAAACTAATTTTACTCGACAAGAACATTGAAAAGAGGGTCAGAACTTTTTAAAAAGTGCAAAACACAAAGTAGACCTCCTCCCCCTGTACACTTTTGAGGTACCGCCACCTCACTCTTTTCCTGCATACGTACTTTATGGATGGTCCCCCACCCATTACTTATGAAAATTCTTAAGTATTCTACTGTGTCAAGACATTATGAAGCAATGCATCAATACTTTAAGGTAGGAGGATAAGACCTGATAGTATGATTAGCTACTCATAGCTTAGATATTGCTTCATCTAGAGATGTTCTCTCCAAAGTCAGAGGTAGAAACATACACAAACACTAGCTAAATATATAACTTCCCTAAGTTAAAATAACTGCCAGTCATAACCATGGAAGAGATATATTTCAGAACATTTTCAGCCAATTTGACTGAAAATATTCCGAAAAATCTCTCCTCCACAGTGATGACTGGCAAAATTATATTTACATTGACCACTATTAGTTACAAAAGGAGTGAAGTTCCACAATTTTAAATTTGACTCTAAATAAAAGTATCAATCACTACATACCTTTTCACATTAGCAGTTACAGCAGTAGCAGCAGCCGGAGTAGAAGCATCAGTAGGTGTCTGCTTACTGCTACCTTTCTTTTCCTTGCTATGCGAGTAATGTTCTAAACTATCCAATACAAATGACATCACATGATTATCATATGCAATCCTTCTCAATGAGATACCCTTTTGTGATGCGGACGGTGATTCTTGTAAGAGATTACGTAACGATGTTAATGGTAAAACAGGTAAATCTTGCGCAGTAGTTAGACTTTGGATTTGCTCTATAATAAACATTATGTTATACCAATGGTTGAAATAATAGCAAACAATCACTGTGGAGGTGATTACATACTCTTAAGACTAAAACACAAGAAGTATATATTATAATATATCAATTGAAGCTATCACAGTTGGCAAAAACCTTTCACTGCTGACTTTAAACAAATTTTGGTCCATTGAGATTAGACTCATGTATAACTACATTTCATATCGGACATTAACATTCAACATAGAGCATGAGAAATGTTCAGGGTGAATCTTAGTGTGGATTTAGTGATGACCGGCAGTTATTTCAAGTCCTGTGTGAATATAATTACTTTTGGTCCTGGGTGAGATGCATATTAAATAAAAATTATCTTACTCCAGGGCAAAATTCCTATACTGAACATTCCCTGGCTGGTTTTATTTAAACTGGTAATATAAACAAAAATCCATTGTTTGGTGAAAGAAACGTTTTAGCGTGAAGAAATAACAACTGTGCTAAAGGAGAAAAATGAGATCACACTCAAACTTCGCCCCAGTGTGCTAAGGATAAAATATTTCCCATGTAGCCATGTGAATCATATCAATTATTTCGCTAGACACAGAGGGGAAAAATACTAGTTTTTAGGGTCATTTATTTCACCACCTAATAAATTTGTTCATAGAGCACAGTGAAATCTACAGCAAATCTATTCGTTATTTTGCATATATTAGGTAACCTTTATAGCTTAAATGCTTACACCTGTTTCCCAACCTCAGCCAAGTCCATTGAAGCTACTCTGAATCGACGAAAATAAATACTTACGACCAGACTTGGTTTCTTTAACGCCTAACATTAACCGCAGAAGGTACTCTGCTTTGATTCGATCTTTCAGAAATACTTTAGAAAAACCAGGCAATGGGAGGATCATTGAAAACAGCGTTAAGTAGTTCACATTACTATTGCCTCTGTGATCTCCAACTTGTGATGTCAAGAATGATAGGCCTTCGTGTTTTGAAAAGGTCTCAAGCATCGTGCACAATGATGATGCATTTGTCAATTCTTCATTTGGATTTTCTACCTTCTTTACATCACCATTTTCCCCATTAGATATTCCATACTCAAGTAACGGTGCTTTCTTAAGATGCTCAGGATCTTTTTCATACAACAACTGTAAAATTTGACCGAACTGAATGTTCTTTGGAAGTGGCTTATCACTTAATTCCAACAAGTAAAAATCAATGGCTAACTTTCCATTAGGTTCAGTAGTGTTACTTGGTTTCACATCTGATTTAGTTTTAGGTTTTCGTTTCGACACAGCCATTGCACCAGCATTTAACATATAGCCTGGTAAATCAGAATTAGACGTTGTGTTTAGACTATCATTTTGTGCAACAGCAGTTGTAGGTTTCTCTCCATTGCTCTTCCCAATATTTAATGTACCACGGATTTTCAACAGTGTCTGTTCAATTTCATTTAACGTTGCAGTAATACGTACATGTATTTTATGAGTATTCTGCAGAATATACATATCGCTCTTTGATTTAAACTTAACAATAATGGTATCTTCAGCAATGACAAGTTGTAGTAGCATCAACTTCATGTAACCATTCACTGGTAATTGTCTTTGTCTACTTTCTGTTAATAGGTTAATAAGTAAACGAGTAAAATATTCTTGGTTGATAGGGTTTAAATAGAGTATGTTTTGAAATAAAGATATAGTTTTATGCTGTAAGGTATATGTGAGAAGGGGATTACATAGCATGGTGTCATTGTTGCTGATAAGGCTGATAAGAGGCTTCCAAAACTGTTGAGAAGCCTCCGTTGAAAACCAAGACGTGATGGAATCACTGCTACTGAACAATAATCGGAAGACAGAAATAATTGAACAAATCAATTTCAAATTTGTATCACTAACATTTGATTTCGATTCATTTATACTTTGCAGAATATTACAAAGCAGAGCTGATATTCTATCAAAATAACGTAAACACTGCTCTTTCACATTGTCATTCTCAGTATTGAAGCAAAAAACTGGCGTAAGAAGTGCTTTACGACCTTGTGAAAAATCTGTAGAGTTTTCCGGTAACAAATTTAAATTTTCTTCAGCAATAGCAAGGTAGGTTGAAAATATGGTTGGTTTCAGCAGTACGAGGATATGTAAAAATCGACACAAAAAGATGAACGTGTTATGGTATAATGTTCTTCGTAACAGCAGTTCCTCAATAATGCTAAAAAATATTTAATTATATTAATATAATTATATAATAAATTAAATGAGAGGGAAAATATTACATAACTTTGAAGAAGGATAAAGGTCGGAACAACTCCAATGGATGGAGATTGCTACAATGAATAAAATTTTGCAAATTTGTTTGAAATTTGCAAATAATTGTATAATGAAAGGTATAGTATTGAAACTAGCACACCAAACCAAGTGGAAGTAGAACCAAGCAAATATACACATTATGCATCATAGTACTATGCATGTACTAAATAAAAATAGAGAATAATATACACATAGACTATCATTATATTATTATATTATACTATTATTCGACTATACTATGACTATGTTTTTATTGGTAGTAGAAACCATGTAGTTTTCTTTTATACAAAAGCTAACACCCACATGTCTAAAAGCTGGTTGTCATCATCTGTTATTAAAGTTAATTGAAAAAATTAATCTTGCATACTTCTTGGAAAAAAGCGATGTTACGATAGATTTATAACAATGAGCTGACTGAAAAATTGTTGACCGTTTGCAAAAAATACATAAAATATACCTTGACAGAACAGGATTAACATCGAGTTGTTCAAGCTCATAAAGTTTCAATTCTTTAATTTGAGAAAATATCTTGACAACAAAAAATTGCAATACATCCGTAATTAACAAATTATTATCGTTTTGCAAATAATTGAGAAATTCAGCAAACCACTCCAATAGATAGGAAAATATCCTAAAAATAATAAATTAATCATAAATGCCATCTCAATTTTCTTAAGGAAATCGAAGAACAGTTAAAAAATCTAGGAATCCAAGTAGTCTGGGTTAGAAATTGAGGAATTCGAACATTACTGTGTTCAAGAAATCAGGGTTCAACTGTAAAACATGCATAGGAATGCCAATACCTTCAACTGTATTTGTATTGTTTTTTTAGGACTCTGTAACAACAGGGGGTGGGGTGGATTCGGCCTCTCCACTTCTGTAACTTTTGCACATTTATGCTCCATCACAAAAGGAACAAAACAGAATAAAAATGTTTGTGTTGACATCAGCATTGTTAGATGACATGATCACAAAAGTAATAAATGGCTTATTTCGCATACAAAATTGTGTCTATTTAGAATCTACAATAAAGAGTTCCGAAGAAGTTTTCTTAAGTTTGTTAGGTAGACAACATAATTGCCTGAATCACCCAAAGATCTGGCAAAAAATCAGATTTTTAAATTGGAAAGGAGAAATGGATTAGTCACATGAGCAACATTTGTAGAAATGTTTGATTTACTATGTCAAGTAACTTATCAACTTTTAATGCGAGGTATTACTCAAGTTATATAAAAAATGGTACGTATAAATTTCATAGGAATTCCCACGTAATATAGATGGTTTCAGGTTATGACCAATAACTACCAATCCAAATATGACATGAAGGTGAAATTTGCTGTGTATTGCATAATAGACTGTTACTAAATGTCAGAAAGTTTCAGAACCATTAATTCAGCAGTTTAAAAGTTATATAAAATAATATGGTGGGGGTATCTCCAATACTTATAGGGTTTAAAAAAGAGGAACGTTTATCAAAAGTAACTCTGTTAAAGAGTCAAATATTGAGAGCATAAACATACATTGACTGAACTTGTATTACAGGATATAGAGAAAACAAAGAGTCTTTGCAATTTGATCAACAGATTCATTTTCAGCTTGAAAAAATGGTATAAGTCAGTGGCCAAAATAAGCATGAATAAACACCATGGAGGAGGAATTTTTGGACATTCAGGCTTTTCAGTATCACAATGACCACTGCACGTACAGTCAATCTTAAAGTTACACTCAAAAATCACTCCTTCACAGTGATTATTTGCTTTTCTTTCGAACAATGCATAGTTACCTTATTTGGTGATTTACGTTAGATTTAGCAATCATATCAGCTAGCAATTGGATCATCAATTGTACTTGTACTGAATCAAGCCGTTTTAAATAATGCATGTTAAGCATTCGTTCTGTAATGTCTTTTGTTGCAATAAAAGCAAAATCAGTAATGTTTGGTAACAGATTCGTAACAAAAGCAGTAGAAAGACGAAGCAAACAAACCCTGAAATAATTAATACATAAATTTTGACGTGAACATAAATAGTATCTGCAAAGGAGAACACATTTTCGCATTGATAACACATGATCAATGAGCAGGAGTGATTTTTGAGCATAACTTCAGGTTACAGAGTCTGAAGCTATTCGCTGAAATATCACTTCTGGACAGCGAGCCTCAAAACTAGCTAAAAACTATACTAAAAATACACTCCTCCACAGGTGATGGCTGACAGTTATTTTGAGGCTTGCAACCATAGTTTGCTATTAATTTGAACACAGAGGGTATACTGCCACCATTCTTTCAATCCGCAGCAATAGAAACAACAAATAATAAGTATCGTCAATACCTTTTGTTTCAGTTAGAGACATTAAAGAGACAGCAAAGGCTGATTTCCATTGAGTGAAAAATTCACAGTGGGAGCAAAAAAAAGATATTCCATTCATTGATAGAAATTGACATCACACAATGCGTGACGCCAATTTCTACCAATGGAATGTCTTCTTTTAGATTTTGCAGCAAATCTTTTGCCTAGTGGATATCAATCCTTAACTGACCATTGCATGTCCTCCAGTGGGCAAAAACTTGTTCAAAGTCCGCAGTAAAGACGCTAGAACAACGTTGAAAACAAAGAAAAGAGAATTCAGTTGATGTGTTATACTACTTTATCTTGGTGCCAAATAATATTTGAGGCTTTGGGTACAGTTGAATTGACTACTGTTATGAAAATGCAATAACCATTCAAATATAACTAACCTGGTGAGGAACGGCATTGCTGTTATGACCGATGATAGCACTTGTTTCAGTTGTGGGTATGTGTTAAAGTCATAAAGTGATTGTGGTACTTCTATGAACAGCTGTGATAACAGATCAACCCATAGTTCACTAAACAAGACAAAAGAAAATCTCCCTTCAAAATAAATAGTGCTTGTGATAAAAGATAAAAACATCCTTTAAATTTACTGGCTTTCTCCTTGAAAATGATATTGCAGTTCTTTGAACAAAAGATCACCCTTTAGATAAATATTTTTGTAATTAGCGCCTCCCTTGAATAAGTCTACCCCTTGAAAGTGGATGTTTTTTAATAAATTCTTATTTTTCAAATAAAAGTCCACATTTGAAAGTAATCCCTTTTTCGCAAATAACTGGTCCTGATCAAAAATAAATTGGCCATCTTGTAAGATCTTGTAATACTGCCTAGAATGCTGATACCAGATTTCAAGTTGGTAATTCACCTTTTTGGTTCATTGGACCGAAAACGTAATTCAGACTCATTTTGCCCAATACTCAGTCTCAAGTGGACAAAATCGAAAAATATTTGTGAGTGTTTCCATAGCAAATTTCAAAATGGTAGCACTTCATGTTCACAGCCTAATAAAGAAAGTGGGATGCCACCAATGCCAAAAAATCATAGCATTAGTCTATATCAAAGCTTTGTTTGTCAGGCTATAAACAACCGTTTGTAAGACAAATATAAAGACCATTTCATTTGGAGGTTACTTACGCTTGGAACTTTCTATTGTTGACAGAGTTATCATTATCAGCAGTAGCAAATACAGATCTTCCATAGAGTTCAATCAGATTCAATTTAATGTGATCAGCACCATTTGGTCGTTTTAAACGAAACCGTAGTTCCTAAAAACCAACAAAATGTTATTTTTTGAAGCACATCATACAAAATCTGACATAAACACGATTTAGTCTACATCCATGGAAGATGGACAAAGAATTGAGATGATGAGCGATAGAATCAAATGATTAAATCTGATTAGGAATAAATAAAACTCATACTTATGTCAAACTCCTTACAGAATTCACAGTGAATAGATAGAGTAATGGGTTACCTTGCAAATCTGACCTTCAGCGAAATGAAGAACAATGGATTGTAATCCACCAGTTTGTAGTGCAGGAGATACTGTGGAGTAACTGTTACAAAGACCCTTTACTTCAGCTATTGTTTCTGATGGGGCACCTGTATACAAATGCAAAACATTAATCAATAGTTAGGAGAGGGAAGGGGGTCTTAATAGAGGGCCTATTTATTCATTTTAACAGTGTTACAAAATCGGATGTCAATTTTCACAGGATTGGAGATTATATTATGGAGATTAGTTTCCAATATATAAGATACAACATCAAGCCATTGATCTATAGTATTATCTTTACCCTTCTACACTATATATGTTGATTTTACACTTGCATGCCTCTATAGTAGGAGGGACACTTATTAGAGGAGGGGAAGACTTATTAGAAGGAGATGCATATTAAATTTCTGAGATTTTAGGGTGGGGTGTAAGGGGGAGGGGGACTCGTTAGATTAAAAGATTGAGAGTGCTTAATAATGGCAAAAATTTATTCTCGAAGAAGACCTGTCTGCATTACTCTCAATGTTGTGAACTTGCACGACTCTTATTAGTAAAGTGATAAAAGGAAGTGCTTCATGGGTTATGCAATATGAATTAGACGATTACCTATAAGATAATTGCCATGCATGTAAATAACAGCTTCTCGTAACATAACCTCAAATGGGAATACTATCTCTAACTCAATCCATGGATCATCTGTTTCTTGAAATTGATGAGCCCATGCTGCAAATCTCGACCGCCTTAATGGTGATTTATTCACTAGCAGTACATCTGCAGCTGCACTGGATGGAGGGCCAATTATTTTAGCTAGGGGATTAAGAAAGTGAATAGAATAATTTGATGCAAAGACCGTGTCATTTTTATAACAATATTGAAATAACTGTCGAACATAACTTGTGGAGAAGTCCAGCTGAAAACTATACTTAAAAACACTTGTACACAGGTGATGTCCAGCAGTTATTTGAAGGCTTGCAATGTGCTTCTAAAACCCAATACTCAAATAACTGTTAGATTTCACATGTGTAGGAGTGTTTTTGAGCAGTTTCCAGTTTACTCAAAAAACACTCCTCCACAGGTTATATCTGTTATTTAACGCTTGGGAATGAGAAGCCAGTCATATGTTGTGGTCGAAATAAGAGCAAATAATCACTGTGGAGGAGTAATATTTTAGCATAGCATCAGGCTACAAAGCTCATCATAATTCCATCCTTCACAATGATTCCTTCACAATGATTGTTTTCTCTTAATTTGACCACTGATCTACAGAACAGTGGAAAATACAAAGAGTGTTCGAAATGAGAGCAAATAATCACTGTGGAGGAGTAATTTTTTGAGCATTGCTCCAGGCTAGCAAGCTTGAAGCAATGCTCAAGAATCCCTCCCACAGTGATTATTTATTTACTCTTATTTCAAATACTGACACATATGTGCACAGGCCATAGGATATAAATAGGCTATATGCATGGGCTGCATAGGCTTATGAATTGGCTATATAGGCAATATATATACAATGACCATATACATAGGCTATGCATAAATGGTTTGTCGACACACATTGGCAATACGCATACAGTAAATCCTAAATCCTGTTTATTACGTTTTTGCGGTTTTAGGGGGAAGAGCACTTATTAGAGGAGGCACTTAAAAGAGGTCAGCGCTCATTAATAAAACCTTTATTTAAGAATAAAATTGTTGGGTATTGTTTTTTGTTTTAGCAACTACTAACTTTAAAAATATCATTTTCAATGCTTCTGGCAATTTTCTACTAAGAGCAGTCTCTTAGGGGAGGGGCTCTTAATAGAAGAGGAGGAAGGGGAGGGGGGCATATTAGAGGGATACACTTCTTAAAGCTAAATGCATATTGGTTATAAAGATATATGCATAACCAATATACATACAAACCTATATCCTTTTGGAGTATAAATAAACCATGACTTTTAAACCGTTAAAAATAAAAATAAAAATACATTGTGAAAGATGGTTCCTTGTCTGTGACAATTTATAAAACAAAGATATACTAGACAATAGGATAATGAAATAGACAAAACAAATTCAATATCTTTTCTTTCAAATTCTTCCTTTCTCTTTGAAAATACTCCCAAAATTATACTTTTAAAAAAGTTAAAGGTCATATTGGGAATAATTAACATTACTAGTCATTTAACTGTTCTTGCTTTAGTTAATGATTTAACATTTTAGCAACTTTTTAAGGAGATCTGAAATTCTTGCAAACAACAATTTGTTATGATACTTTGAACCGTTCAGTAGTATTTAACGTTACCATATTATGCAGAATGAAGTTTTGTTTACATTGTTTGATGGTGAATTCAAATATAGATTTTACATTTCGTTTAAAACATTTTTCAGTAATTAAAGAAGCTTCACAAAAACAAAATGGATATTTCAATTCTTAATAATTCTATCATTAATGTATGTTATTTCCCCAACATACAAAAATTGAGGCTAAATAAAATTATTCACAAAGCCTCAGCTAAATAGAAAGTCTAGAAATTTTAGTCTAACTGCAGTTGTGGTATATATAACAAGAAGACTGTTCATGATTATGGTAAACCTTTAACTGAACTTACCATGAGGTGCAAAATTTTCTAACGTGACACCATCATAATCTTTTCTTAGACGATCTTTGTCAATTGTCTTTTTACTCGAAGACACAATAAGAGATGAATACAAATCTTGGACAGTAGGCGAATGTTGCATGCTGTCAGTCCAATTTAGGTTTTTGTGCGAATGTAACATCAGACCTTGACAGATAGTGTCAAAACCGCCTAGAATGAAGACATGATACTAAATAGTGCATGATTGAATTGCACAAGGCGAAAAAAAGACATTCCATTGGTAGAAATCAACATGACACATGGTGTGACATCAATTTCTATCAATGGAATGTCTACTTCTGGCTTTCACCGCAAATGTTTCGCCTCATGGAAATCAACCTTAATGTAAGGTTTTCATTTTCAGTAAAAACCATAAAGTAGCAAAAGCTGTGTTCAAAATAAGAGCAAATAATCACTGTAGAGGAGTAGTTTTCAATGTTTTTAATCCCTCGTCTACAGTGATCACTTGGTCTTATTTTCAACGTTAAAGGAAAACTATCTCACCTTTGTGGACAAAATCATTCCATATTTCATTAGATTTACTAAGAAATAATTTCATGAATACTTTTAAACCATCTGAAGATGCGCTAGAATTTTTTCCACCACTCTGTGTTTTCAAGACATACACAAGAGCATCTACCAGCTCTGGCCAAAACTGTTTTTTACTAACTTCAATTAAAATGTGCAGTACTGAAGTAGCTAAAGGGTGTAAATTTATTGATAAAAGCTCTTCAGGTAGCTCTAATAGCAGGGTTACATATTTTGATAGCTTGGTACGACTCATCAAATTACCAGAACAACAGAGGCATTCCAACAAACTTTGAAATGTATTTTTGATGGGAAGTCTAAAATAAAATGTATGCGGCATTAAGGACCGTCTCAAAAATAAAGTCTACAGAGGGGAGTACTGAGTTAACAATCTTGCAATAAGAAACCAATCCATTGCAAGCTCATTGACCTAGCACACTTCTGTACAGATTTAATTTTGTTGAATTTTGCCAATTTTAGTTGATTTAACCGTATCAAAAAAGTTGGTTTTGGAACGAAATTTTGAGATGGTCCCAACATGTCTATTGAGATAGGTTGCCTTGCAAATCTGAATGTTACTACTCGTCAAATTAAGTTGTGCTTACACACTACAATTTATCAGACCAATTTTGGTTATCATCTTGAAAAATCGGATACGGCTCCTCTGAAAAATCTGTGAAAAGAGACAGAGAGACAGTTTTTTCCTAGTTGTAACTGATTTTACAAGATGATAGACAAAATTGACCAAATTAATCGAAATGCAACTTTAGACTACTTTGGAAATCTGACGGTCATTACCTACCTATGATACTACCAATTTCAATCTGTGATAGAAAAATTACAGTGACTGTCCTTCGGGGCCAGGATACTACATTGAACTGAGAGCTTTTTAAATAATCATGATGCTCGACAGTTATTTTGAAGTTTGGTAACCCTTTTAACTAAAGCAAAACTTTTTTGAAATAAGAACAAATAACCACTGTGGATGAGGGATTTTTGAGCATAGCTTCAGGCTACAAGCTTGAAGCTATGCTCAGAAGTCCCTTCTCCCAGGTGATTATTTGTTCTTATTTGAAACACTGAACTTACTCAGATTTTTCTCCAAAAATATTTGAATTGAAAATAATCTTCATGATATCAAGTAGCAAAAGACATTCTTTTACATCATTCTCCAACACATGAGCTTTTCCAGCTAATCTCACACTACCTTCGTGTAGCACAAACACAGTTCTTTTTGTGTCTGAACGCTCCTGTTGAGCAGCTTGCAGCAATACTGCACAATTTTCAATGAATTGTTTCACCTTCAATGCGATAGCCTCGATCATTTTAATACTCAAGTTAATTTCATCATCAGAACTCCATTTTAAAAAGGTATCTGATTTGACAACATCTTTTAAGATCGTGAGTAGAGATGCATCATCAATAAATTTCCTAAAATTAAGAATAAAACAGCATTTATTTATTAAAGTCAAAATCTGATTAGCTCCTTGTCAACATTAACATTATTGATCGAGCACTTTTCTTAAAGTAGTTCACAGTAAGCAAAAACTTGTTTAAAGTCTGCAGCAAATATGTAAGAACAAAGTTATATCTTTACCGCAGACTTTGTCAACTGGTGAAATACATAAAATATCAAACATGGTGCAACTTTACAAGTTTCTATTAACAGTTATGTTTACTGATTTGTTTATTCAATACGAAAAAACAACCAAGCATATAGATATTCCAGTGGTCGAGTAAATAATAAGCCTGAAGCTAAAACATCCCTCCTTTACAGTGGTTATTTGCTCTTCTTTACAGTGGTTATTTGCTCTCATTTTGACTACTGTATTTGTATATAGTACTACCCCGATTTTTCAAACACGGTATTTTCCGTCCCTTGGATAAGATATGCTTACCCTGGCATTTTTCGAACTATTCTTTCAGTTTATTGAGAGTTTGGAAAATCGGGGTTCAACTGTATACATAAAAACTTTTGAATTACCGGTTAGAAATATGATTTAGTAATAGCTGTTTCAGCATACGCCTCTCTTCGTCAAAAAGGGTTTCTTTATAAACTAAATGCTTGAGTGACATCAGCGTGAATTCTTGAAAATTTGACAAATGTTTCGGGATGAACTGATTCATCTCAAGTTGAAGCAACTGTAATGAAAATGCAGAGCCAGTCTCTGGCATTTGAAGTATATTATCAACAAGTTGTTTAAGAATGGAATGGATTCCAACATCTGTGTTATTGTCATTCTCCTGTAAAATGTTCATCACCATGTTACCTATACGTGATTCAAGATGGCTGCTGATTTCACATTGATTTTTTTGTATCAAATTTAATACAAATAGTAACTGTTGTAATACGGTGACATCAAAACACCTAACCTCATTGGAATCAATCATATTAAGCAAAGTAACAGTAAGGTAAGATAATGAAGAAGACTGCATAAAAGTCACTTCCGTCAAGAATTTATCTGTATCTTGAATTGTGATATGTTGATTGGTAGTACACAACGCCACAAGATCAACTGTATTTTCTTGAAATTCTTTCTGGTGGTTCAAAACGACAAACTCTAATATCCTTCCAAAACCATTTTGGATAAGATGAGTGACGTCACATTCCTTAGCAGATATAGAAGATTCTAGTTCTTTGTCCACCATAGCTTCAGATGATTTCATGGCAAAAGGTTTTGCCGCCTCAGCAGCTATAAAAAATTTCTTGCTGATAATAGCTTCATGCATCTTCTTTAGTTGTTCAATCTTTGGTGTGGCTCCTGTTAATGACTTATCTGTCACCTTTGCACCTTGTGAAGAAGAGGAGGTTTTATCATTCTTTTTCCCATTGGCTTTAGTTCTTGAGGCAGGAGGTTGATTTTCTTTCAATAATTTCTCAGTACACAAATTCTTTTGCTCAACAAAACTCTGTAAGAGAATATTAATGGCCAGTACCACCCATTTGTTACTATTCTGTGATAAGCAAGGCGATAACAATTTCTTCAACTGATCACTTGGTAAAAGATCTTCCACACAGATGATGCTCTCACAATTCAACAAAACCAGCGAGCAAACCTAGAAGATGCAAGATTAGAAAATTTCAACTTTTTAAACACTAAAAACAAATAGTAATAAAATGATTCCCCTTTATATCAAGCCTGAATATAACTGCCAGATATCACCTGTGGAGGAGTGTTTTTGAGTATGTGTTCAGCTTTTACTATAATCTCTTCTGAGTGTAAATTTTATAAAACAAACCTTGTTTAAAGTTGCAGGGAAGAGGGCTGAATTTTGTATTTGATTGGTTTCTTCGCACCAAAGAAACCAAACAATTGCTAGCTCATTGACTTAACACTCTTCATCGTAGAATAATTTCTCTCAATGGGCTCTTTTAAGTTGCTACAATATCTTTTGTTGCAGATGGTACCTAACAGACTTAAACTTTGAATTATTTTAAAATGCTGTTATTTTACTGTAACTACAATAAATTCTATCAAAGATAAATGGGTTAACAGATAAGTAGGGAAATAAATAATAATAATAATAAATAGCAGAAAATAGCTTTAAAAATAGTGTACTATCGTAGCTATACAAATGCAATACATAGCTTTCAATATGTACTATCAATTGAACCAACCTTGCAAGACAGAATCAGTTGTTCGGGATTTCCTATTTCCAACTTTGAAATGATATAGTCTGATAAGATTTTCAGTACTGGAATTGCCGTTTCTTTCGATATGATAACTTTTTGAGATATTTCAAATCTACCACTACCTTCCCGCTGTTCTTGTGACTCATCTTCAGCATTACAACTGTTTGAAGTTGGCTTTTCAAGGGTGTTGGTGGAGTTATTTTCTTTTGCAGGGTTTGCATATTTTTTGTGAACCTAACATAGACAATAATAACAATAATAATAAGAATGTCATACTATAGTACAAGCCAAGTGTTGAACAATACCAGTAAAGAAGTGCTTATTTAGTATAGTTTTCAGCTGAAAAAGTCAAAACTATACCCCAGAAAACACCCATTGTACAAAAATGTGTTCATAGTCCGCAGTGAAGACGCTAGAACCATGTTTCCTGTCGAGAAATGTTTATTGTCTAATCTCAGATTCCTCGAAACAGTATCCTTAAAAAAATATGAAAATTTATTTATCAAACATACCCCTTTAGCTAACCCAAGTCCAAATTTTTCCATTTTAGTTGAATCCACCACCCCTATTTTTTCAACAGCATGTTTTAAATATTGTGTTTGATTAAGTAACTGGAAATTTGTTTGTGAAGCAGATCCAGATAATGTTGAGTTTTGAGAAGGTTCTGGTAGATGATCCCATGGACTGAAGAACTTCCAAAGGTTCAGTTCTAAAATAGCAACATTAGAGTTAAACAGTATGTGTATAGGCTAAGATTATATGTTTTTAATGATAGGTTTACGATTTCCACTATTTCCCAAAATCTATGTGTTCTGTGAAATTTCATTACTTAAATTATAATGATTAAAGGCAATTTTCAAATTGACATCACACTTCCTTAATTGGAACTGGCACTAACTATGAAAATTCTATTGATCAAACTTCAATTCCTACTAAAGAATGCTCCAAATTGATTTTGACAATGCAATAACAAAATGGAAATCGAATAAATTAACAACATACCGTGTTTACTAATATTGTCATACACAGAGATCTTCATTAAAAGTTATAATCTATTTGGGTTAGAAAAAAATCTCCTAATTGTACAAAACAAATACATATTCTGCTTATAAAGTTCTTCTTCCAAATCTGAATAAAACTGTCAGATATCACCTGCAGGAGTGTTTTTTGAGTAAGCTTTAAAGCTAAAGACTATAATGCTCCATCACAGTTGATGTCTGACAGCTATATTCAGGCTTGTCTTGATAGATACTAAAAACCTACTTCAACACATGGACAGTAAGCAATAAAGACACTAAACAACGTCAAAGATGTTGTTCTTGTGTCTTTACTGCGGACTGTGAACAAGTTTTCGCCCACTGTGTTACCTTTATCATCCAATGTTTGATTGATAATAAGTAGTGTCCAATCAAGCATACTGAGAGATGACACTTGAATGCTGCTATCATTATACATTGATGTTTTTAACTGTTCTTGAAGCAATTGTAAAAGCTTTTCCACAACACCATTCAAATTATCTGTACATCTAATCAACTTCATTAACATATTGAATAACCTGATGTAAATGTTTTGTAAATAAATAGTTTGCACTAGTCGAAATAAGAGCAATTATCACTGTGGAGGAGTTATTTTTAGAGCATAGCTTCAGACTACAAAACCTGAAGCCATGCTAAAACAATCCTCCTACACAGCGATTATTTACTCTTATTTCTCTTAACCCTAATAGGGTTGTGCTTTTTTAGGTCTTTGTAAATGCACCGTACATCTATTAAGACAAATAATCTATTTCTTCTAGTGTGAACGGAAGGCGATAAAAATGATAAATTATTCACGTAAAATTATATGTAACGAATGGAGTGCTGAATATGATTTTTTTTTATATTTATCGACCTTGCTCATTACCCATAAATTGAATTAACAAAGAATGTCACTTCACGTTTTTTGGTGGGAATGGACATGCAAAAAATAGGCGATAAAAATAAGCGAAGAGATTCTTCACCAAAACTTTTGTCACATTATCGTGTTATCGCTTTGGTGGAGAGCAGGCTAAGTAAATATCATAGTTGACATAATATTATTTGACAGTTAGTAAAAAAATAGTTACGTTTAGAGGATGACACCATACCATTATTTTACTATAAATACTATTTCCAAACTTTTTCTTTACAGAAAAAGATTGCATAGAATAATGCTGTTCAAAATAATCAGTAAATACAGACTACGTTATTATGCCAAACAATAACAGTGGTTGAAATAAGAGAAAACAATTCTGTGGAGCATGTAGCCTGAAGATGTTCAATCAAATGTATGGTATTGAAAGCAGCCTGCCAAACCGAATGAAAGTTTATGTTTTTTATGTTTCACTCCATACATGTACTGTCATACATCATCTAGACTATATGATGTACATAACGTAATTCAATTTGTCATTTTCTTTTATGATATAAACTGGTATTTTCCACCAAGACCAAAAAGAAATAATTTGCTTCTTTTCCTTCCTTTTATGTTCATGTTTTTGTAATTTTTGCTTTTTGTTTCTATCTTCAATATAATATATAAATAATATGTATTATAAGTACATAGACTACGACAGTATAGTTAGTATGTGCATAGACTACGAAAGTATAGTTAGTATGTGCATAGACTACGATAGTATAGTTAGTATAATAGTCTATAGGTATAAAAAGCTATATATATTTTGTCAAAAACAAGAATAAGTCATTTTAAAAATAAAATAGTAATGTGTTTTAAAACACACCATTGGTTTCCATTAACAGATAATTTCTGTTTAGCTTTACAATGTTATTAGACATAAGTATAAAACAATAAAAAGTTGTTTAAGAATGACTTTAATTAGCTTTCAATAAAAAGAAAAAATGATCCGTTAAAATTTTAAAATTAAAGAAATACTAGACAATGAATATGAATTCCATTCTTTTATTAAAACAATTTTCCTCCATTGCATTATTCATTGTCATTATAGTTCTAATTCACATTGGGACTGATAAATAATGTTATAAAAATCATTAACATACTCATGGTGTACTAATTATGTTTCATGAATCTTAAAGATAATTATCTAGCGTAAATAGCAATTATATGTCTAGGCACACCATTGTGGTCCTTCATCTTGACTGTTAGCATACGCCATGAACATTTTAAAGTTCTTGGCCTAGCTAAAATATATATCTCATACATCTGTACAAATCTGTAAAGGAAGATCGACCATGAGTTTCAAAATATTCGAATAACCTTTTTAAAACATTTGAATAAGCGCCTGTGAATTAAAGCCGCTGAAACGCGGTAGACTACTTATGCTAAATGATTATGTTTACGTGAATAATATTAATATTTATTTTAAATTTGAAGAAGGAAGCTTCCCAAAATCAAAATAGAGACTTCAATTCCTAAAAAAATGCTCTAAAAATATCATTGATTAATTTTAAATCTCCAAAAATTGAGGAAGAAGCTTCATTGTTAAAGTCTCACAGAAAATCAAAATGTCAAAAAGTCTCTACTTCTATCATTTGAGTATGATATTTGAGTTAACAACTTATAGTTGAATGTGGTCAAATCCTCATAGAAGTCAAATATTGGAACATTTTCTAAGCATACTTTTGAAAAATTCCTTTTTTGCCAATACTCAGTCCCAAGTTGACGAAATTGAAAAAAAGGCCAGTGATCTTGTTATATCGCCTAAAATGCTGATACCAATTTCAGGATTGTACAATGCGTTTTCAGTCAATACGACCAAAAATGCAGTTTGGACTCTTTTGCCTGAAAGTTGGTCCTGAGTAAATGAAATCGAAAAGTTTTGGTGAGCCCTTTTAAAATATTGCCTCACATGCTGGTATCAAGTTTCAAAATGGTAGCACTTCAGGAACATGGTCTATTAGAAAAAGCGGTCTGTGCTGCCACCACCGCCATCACACAAAGTGATAATGATAGCCCATCCAAATTTCGCTTGGCAGGCTAAAAATCACTCCTCCACAGTAATTATTTGCTCTTATTTTAACCACTAAATAATAGCTGATTAGATCATCTACTATTAGCAAACCTTGAAACTGCTGCATATCACCTGTGGAGAGGTTATTTTAATAGTTTTCAGCTGGGCACCTGAAAACTATACTAAAAAACAATCCTCCACATTATCTACTATTACATTTATTTCGATCATCCTAACCTTCGTCTTGGCAGAGCAACAATAGTGTGAATCCCAAAGCAATATCGAAAAACATCTACTAATGCATCACACCACCAACTTGCTTTGCCACAGATCATAAATAACACAGACGTTGCTGTCTCAGTAATGCTACTTGCACCATATGTACAGATCGATTTAAACAGCATCAAAAAGTCTTCTCTTGTTAAGACCTCGTGTTTTTCAAGTGAATCTTGTGTCTGTAAACTACGTTTCTGTGTATTATTGGTAGAAGAGAAATAGAAAACTAGACTCTTCAGAATACAATTTAAAACTAGTTGCTGCAAGCTGAATGACTTATCTTCCAATGTTGGCAAAGTTGATAAATCTTTGTCTAAATCCTTATTTGCAATTAAATTAGCAGCACCACTCATAGCTAGGTTATTTTGGAGAAAATTCATACATAATTGAAGGTGAGAGCACAAAGCATAATCCTTTTTCAATGCCGTTAACACAACATTTAAACTTTTGTTGTATTTTGTAGATGATTCAAGTTTCATAGGGAATGGTTTAATGCGTTCAGCAGCCAAAGCATAACGACAAAATACATCCTCAAATTGCTTCTGATATTTCTCCATATTCATTGTAGGTGATTGCATTTCATGTTTCGAATGACCATAATATTGTCCCAGAGGTATAACAACACTACACGAATCACCACCAACAACTAAAATCTAACAAAAGGTGATTTTATAAATAAAGGTCTTCATACTATTAAAATTAACACTTAAAAATTCAAAGAAGATTCTCAAAGACAAAATGGATATTCCAATTCTGAATATTTGATTGAATGTGATCAAATCTCATAGAAATTAAATTTTGCACTTTAAAAATAAATTATTTTTGCAGATACTCAGTCCAGAGTTAATCAAAGATACGGTATTGAAAGTAGCCCACCAAACCAGGTGAAAGTTAAACCTAAGAACATATACATATGATTTGCATACACATATTATACTGTGTTTGAAATTTTGTAGAGTTTCAGGCCAAATAAACAATTGGAACACATTCTTCAAGGTAAAATTATATCAAGTCACTGTGGAGAGGAGTAGTGAAATTTCATATCATAGCCTGAAGCAATGCTCAAAAATCACTCGACAGTGGATATGAATTGCTAACACACATTATACATCATAGCATCATGTAAAATTAAAATAAAGAATACCCCTATCTTATAGTATTAGTTGTGCTTTTAAAGGGTTGGTATATATTACATGTATGTATATGCATGTAGCATAATATAGTAGTATAATAAGCATATAGAAACCATGCATGCATATAAATTTACTTATTTAATTTATTAAGTTGATAAAATAAGTAAAGGTGGTTGTCATCATTTGTTATTAAAATTAAAAACAAATAAAGAATAATGAAATAGAAGATTACATATTCATAAAAACAATTTATTCTTTTATTTACTCTTCCTCTATTGAATTGTGTATTGTCATTATATTTCTAATCTGAATTGGGATTAACTAATAATGTTATAAAAATCAAACATACAATTTATTCTTTTATTAAAAATGTCTTCTTCTGTTGAATTGTGTATTGACATTATATTACTAATTTGTATTGAGAGAAATCTTAGTAGTAGCTAATAAACTAAGTGGATATATCATTAATAGTTATTTCAAAATTGAAGGAAGCCTTCCAAAATCAAAATGGAGACTTTAATTTTTTGAAATTTTAAAATTATTTTAATAAAAAATATCACTTATTATCTCAAAATATTAGGAGAGTTTCTCAAAAATACAACAAAAAGGCTGCCAAAAAAGATTCATGGTCAAAGTCTCATAGAAAAGTTAATTCTGGTCAAATCGTTATAATGGTGAAAAAAAATTCTAAGCAACAAAAATCATGAGAAAATCATTTTGGAGAATGTAAATTAAATGTTCAAAAGTCTCTACTTTTAAGAAATTCCCTTTTTCGCCGATACTCGGTCCCAAATTGACGAATTTGAAAACAATTTGGCCATCGATCTCGTAATATTGCCTAGAATGCCATAACCAATTTTCAGAACGGTATCGCACCTTTTCAGTCCACTCAATTTGGACCCTTTTTGCTTAAAACTGAGGACTAATGGACGAAATCGAAATATTTTTGGCAAGCCCTTCTAGAATATTGCCACAAATGCTAGCTTTCAAAATGCTGGCACTTCAGAAACATGATCTATTAAGAAAAGTGGGCCGTCATCGCCACCGCAGTGATAGATAGTATGGTGGACTAAAACAGGGTTGCCAGCCAAAATAGAAACTGAAATTCCAGGACTTTCCAGGATTTTCCAGGGTATTTTTTCCAATTTTC
>JAULBZ010000022.1:0-32674 GCA_032360805.1 Neoturris breviconis
CAGCCAGCTTGGCTGAAAATATTCTGAAAAATCTCTCCTCCACAGCGATGACCGGCTGTTATTTCGAACCCTGCAATAAGTGATCAAAAGTTGGCATAATAATTAACCTTGTCAGAGATTTTAGAACATTTTGTTAAAATCAACTCTTTGTTGGGAGAAATCTTCACATCGAGATATTTTCACGAAGTTAAATCTTATTTTTAGTTTCAACTACAAAAATAAATCCACACAAATTATCTTTCCAGGCTCAAAATAATTGTCGGACACCACCTGTGGAGGAGTGTTTTTTTAGTATAGTTTTTAGCTTTGAAGCCGACAATTTTTTTGAGCCTTGATCCTTTTAAGTCCAGCCGAGAAAATAAATCTCAGCATAAAATTGTATAATTGCCTCGACCACAAAAAGAAATTCCCGCTATAAATAAATCCCAATAGTACTAAAAGTTTGATCCAAGAAAATATGACGTCAGATAACGTCATAGCATACTGTGAATTACTATGCTATCACATAAAAAAAAGTGGCAAAAAGTGAAAACAAATAAAAAAATCTTACAGTGGTCAAAATAAGAACAAATAATCACTGTGGAGGAGTGCTATTTAAGCATAGCTTCAGGTTACAAAGTCAAAATCTCTCCTCCACAGTGATTATTTACTCTTATTTTGACCGCTTTGTTGTTGACTCCTATTCACTCTGAGCTTTTTATAACCCTCAAACATCATTAATCAGTTCATGTTTATCAATTCTCTGTAATCTTCTGTATTGTTTTATAGATGTTCTGGTTGGAGCCTATGCATCAGATCAAGTTGTTTTATTAAGGTATGCAAGCCTCAAGATAATGGTTGAACATCACCTGTGGAGGAGTGTTTTTTTAGTACAGTTTTCAGCTTTACAGCTGAAAACTATTCAAAATACATTGGGTATATTTCAAAGAAATGAGAAAATTAATTCCACAAAAATTTTCCAGTTTGACCTCAATCGTGAAATGGCAGAACTGCAGAAATAAATCCCCACAAAATGCTTAAATTTTGCGTTTTTTCTAATCTGCAAAATTTAATTCCCGCAAAAATTAATCCCCTAAATTATATTAAATTAAATTAGTCAGTATCCTATTTTACCAAGCAAAATATTAACCTATTCGCAAATAATAAAAACGAGGCATTGGTTGCTCAAAGTAGAAATTTGTTGTAATGTAATAACTTTCTTTTTGTGCTTCAGTCTTATGTAATTTAACTTATAGAGCTCGTCCAGTGATTCACACATATTCTTCAATGTACTTTACGCCATCAGAGATCAATACAACATTAGCAGCAAGAAAATGTCCAGTTGGTAAAACTCTCACTACTTGGTGAGTATAGCTGGCAGTGCTCATAATAGAAACGAATGATCTATGTGGAGGAGTAATTTTTGTGCATAGTTTTAGGCTCTGTATACTCCAAAATCACTCGTCCTCATCAATTATTTTCAGCACTGGCTAGTTTCATTTAAAATAGCTTTATTCAAAACTATTGCAGCAAGCATTAACAATAGTTTGCAGACTTTTTAATTATATAAAAATAATTTCTTTTGTAAGAATTCCAAAAGTTCATCAAAAAATCGAACTTTTTAATTCAAATTAAAATGCTAAAAGTATCGATTTTAACATTGTACGTTTTTTTCCCACCTGATAGAAAATCCAAAAAGATAATCTACTTTTATTGTATAATAAAAAGCAAAGATATTTTTAATTTCAATGATTCATACAGAAATACGTTTTATCCTGAATTAAACTGAATTTGACTTTGTTTTATTATTATTTTTAGTTTTTCATTGACATTTTGTCATAATTTTACTGAACCTGCGCTTTTGTTGGACAACAAAGGAAAAACTGTCAGTAAGTACAAGTCTCAATATAAATGTCAAACTGCACCTGTGGAGGAGTGTTGTTTGAATACAGCTGAATACTGTACTCAAAATACACTCCTCCACAGATTATGTCTGATAGTTATTTTGTGGATTGAAGTATATAATTAAAAAAAACACTTACTTTCTTGACAATGATTGGTCCCTTGTAAAAAAGAAACCAATCAAATTCAACTTTGTTGTTATTTGGTGAATTATTTATTCTGGGTAATGAGTGATTCATTTGTTCATTTTTTTTTAAGTGGTTTCTATGTCATCTGTGTGATTTATTTATTCTGAGTGGTATTTTTGATCCGTGTAATTGATCTATTCTGTGCGACATGTTCTGTGTGATTCATTTGCTCTGATTGGTTTATTTGTTTTGTACGAATCAGCTTTGTAGTCAGCATATTGTTCATTGTGATTTATTTTTTCTATGCTACTTGTTTTGTATCATGTGATTCATTTGTATACTACATCGTGCTATTCATTTTCTTTTTAAAATTGTTTCCTTTTCTATCTTGTAGCTGTTAAGTACACAATTACTGCCGATCCTATCAGTAAACCTCGGGTTCACTTTGTGCAGACGAACAAAAATGTATACAGCTTCTATGTGAAAAGTTCTGTTACTACAAAATGCCAATTTATTAGAGATCTTTATCTGGTTTATAATGAGGTATGGTATTTATTACTTTATTTTACAGTGTTCAAAATAATCACTGTAGAGGAGCGCTTTTTGATTCAGACTGTGTAAATCTGAAGCTATGCTCAAAAATCACTCCTTCACAAGTGATTTATTGCTCTTATTTCGAACACTGTTTCATAATTCATTTCAGTGTTCAAAATAAGATTAAATATCACTGTGGAGAAGTGGTCTTTGAGCATTGCTTCAGGCTAGAAAGCCTAAGGCAATGCACAAAAATCCCTTCTGCACAGTGATTATTTACTCTTATTTTGAACACTGAATAAAAAGATTATGTTTAATTATATCACAAGTCTCAAGATAATAGTCAGACATCACCTGTGGAGGATCATTTTTTGAGTACAGTTTTCAGCTGTAAAGCTGAAAACTACTCAAAAACAATCCTACACAGGTGATGTTCGAGCATTATCTTGAGGCTTGATATCACTTTTCAAATCAAAGTATCCACTTTTATTTACAGATACAATATTTTTTGAGATAATAATTTACAATAATTACAATTTACAATTGTTATAAGAGACACAATCCTGTACATGTACCCAAAATGTACGAAATCTGTAAAGCCCAATTTCCATAAAATTTAATCTTCATAAATATATAATTTCAATAAACGTTGTGTGACATCAATTTCTATCAATGGAATGTCTCATTTTGGCTTTCACCTAGTGCAAGTCTTGGAATAACTGCCGAACGTCACCGGTAGAGGTATGTTTCAGTTTAGATTTCAGCTAGTCATCTGAAAACTAAACTGAATAAACACGCCTCCACAGGGGATGTCTGGCAGTTATTTCAAGGCTTGTATTTGAAATCAACCATTAAAATATAATTTTATATTCAGGATGGCTCAATAGCTGAATACCCTGATCTTACATTTCGTGTAAAACATGAGTTCCCATATGGTGATGGAAAAAATGAGATTAAGAAACCAGCAAGAAGTGCTACCGTCATACCATCACTTGATGAATATCCTGCCTTGTTGCAATCTTACCGGAAAGGAACAGTTGTCAGTGGACATGCATTTAATATTGATGTAAGAAAGATATTCTCCTTAATTACAGTGCTAATCATTGTGGAGTAGTGGATTTTAGCCCGCCTGGCCACGTTTAGATGGTTTATTAATTATTACTTTGAGGCAGTGGCAGAGGTGGCATCCCAATTTTCTTATTACACCACACCATGTTTCTAAAGGGCTACCGTTTTGAAATTTGATACCAGCATTTGATATGATATTTTGTATGGACTCATCCAAAAAAATTCGATTTTGTCTTCTCAAGTCGAAGTTTCCAACAAAAAGGATATTCAGCTAACAAATTCTGTTTTCGGTTCAATGGACCAAAAAGGCATGGTGGCATTTTAGGTAATATAAGAAGACTGCTGGCCAAATTATTTTTGATTATGTTGACTCAAGACCGGTATTGCAAAAAAAAAAAAATTTAAGAGCCTTAAAATATTTTTTTGAAAATCTTGAATTCTGAGGTTTTGACCAAATTCAGTAAAATATTTTTTACCTAAATCATAAGTGGAGAAGTGGAGATTTCGAATATTTTGGAAAATTTAGTTTCCGTGAGACTTTGATCACATTCAGTTAAATTTTATACCCTAATCATAAGGGGAGAAAGTGGAGACGTATAATTTTTTGACATGTTAATTTTCTATGATACTTTTGTTGAGTGAATCTATTGTTATCCATTTTTTATTTTATTTGCTCTTATTTCAATCATTGCATCAATGATTTTGTAATTGATCTTGGTGGACAAAAACTTGTTCAAAGTCCTCAGTAAAGACACTAGAACAACGTTGAACTATGTTGTTCTAGCGTCTTTGCTGCAGACTTTAAACAAGTCTTTGCTCACTTGAATTGTCTTCTTCTTCATAGTTACGATTTCAAAGAGAATGTAAAACATGTATTCCTGATCTAGAGTTATCATCAAATACTTATAACTAGTAAGTGTTGTAGTTGCAGGGCTCAAAATAACAGACGGTCATCACTTGGCCAACTTGGCTGAAAATATTCTGAAAAATCTCTCCTCCACAGTGATGACCAGCTGTTATTTTGAGCCCTGAGTTGTACCATCCCTACCGACCTACCGTTGATAACACCAACGCCTAACACATAGCTCCTCCTCTTGAGGTGAGACTCGAACTCACGACTTACGTAAGGTTGTGAATTTGAGTCTCACCTCAACTCTTAGTTTACTAGTTCACTAGTATTCTAAGGATTGATGCGTTAAACGTTTCCTTGTGGAAATCAACCAAATCAAGCCTCAAAATAACAAATTAACTGTCGGAGATAAACTGTACTCAAAAACACTTCTCCATATCTGAGGGATAATAGTATTATATTTCATCTTTCTTATATATTCTTATCTATTTAGTACAATACGCCTTGGAAGCAAAAATTTCCAGTTCAATGTATCTATTAAAAACAGTGGCGATGATCCTGCATTCTCAGTTGGTTTAAAGTTTTACCTTCCTGCAAAAATAGAACTAGACCATCTTGTTATTCCTGGCAATGTAAGTAAACTATCTATTAATTTTAAGCTATAAACACTCATGCACAATATTATAATGGGCATGAATTTACACGCATGGCCACGAACGAAAAATAATTACACTCATTTAGATTAGCAAATGCAAGGCGAGTACTATTTCACTTTTGCACATGTGCATATCTGCACTAGTTTAAAACATGTGCAATTTAGCCTAATTCAAACACAATGGGTCTTAAATAGCTAATAAATAGTAGATACTTAATAACAAAAACAAATCAAGTTGCAAAATAAAGCAGAACCTTTCGGTATTAAAACCATCATCAGTGCTTGTATACAGTAAAATGTGAAATGAGATTATATTTTACATAATATAGGTTAAAAACTCATTTCGAGTATTCTGTATGGAACAATAGAAAATTGAAACGGTACAGTTTTTTCTCGTAAGAACACCTCTTCCCCAGCTAACCACAGGAATGTCCATCCTAGAACAGATCCTATTTCCAGTTGGAGAAATTTTATTTGGAGCCATTTTTCCCAACTGAGATGACTGAACAGTTCATTTTTCCAGTCAGAACTTCTCAAAAACAGATCAATTTCCCAATCGACAAGATACCAGCTCAGAACAGCTCATTTTACTAGCCAGGAAGGGAATAATAGCGCGAGAACAGGTCTAATTCCCAGCCAGTACACCCCCCCTTAGAACACTATTTGCAAGAAGACCTCCGTTGGCTACTTTCGTTTAATTAACGCTTCTGCTTTGTTTTATAATGTAATGTGTTTTGGGTAATATGAACAGCTAATAAATACTGTGATGTAAAAAATGAGAATTGTATACTTATATTGCAACCACCCAGCCGGCAAAAACCTGCTCAAAGTCAGCAAAATAGCGTTAGAACAACGTTCAAAGAACGTTGTTCTAACGTTATTTTGCTGACTTTGAACAGGTTTTTGCCGGCTGGGCAATATCAAATCTTAATGACATAAGGATTTTTTATTTTTAGAAAAAAGTTTTCTGTCAAAAGGATATGTGTGAAGACATTTTCAACAAATTCAAGAAAGATGAAATTTCAGAAATTGTTGTTGTATTGAATACAAGATCATTCGAACCAACCAGTGTGAACAATATTTCTATGGTAGTTACCAGGTAAACAGTGAACTCAAAATTAGGGCAAATAAACACTGTGGGGGAATAATTCTTTACCATAGCTTCAGACTCGAGAACTTGAAGCTATGCTCAAAAATCTCTCTGGCACAGTGATTTGCTCTTTTTTCGAATATTATATTAAGAATTAGTTATTCAACAATTTCGAGATTGTGTAATGAAGTAAGTTATCACCATACCAAGCCTCAAAATAACGATTGGATATCGCCTGTGGAGGAGCGTTTTTGAGTACAGTTTCAGCTTTGAAGCTGAAAATGGTACCCAAAAAACACTCCTCCACACATGGTGTCTGATCGTTATTTTGCATAATTGAGTTCAAATAATATACGCTCATAAACTTCTGTTCTACTTTATTCCGAAAAATGAATTAATGTTTCTATCAACTATCTTAGGACTAGTATCTTTTTCTAATATTTTTTTTTATAGATTGTTGCAAATTTCTTTTCACAATAATAGATAATAATACATTTTTTCTATACATCTATTTGACAAATATTGTATTGATTTTAGTGCAAACAAAGAGAAGGAGAGCACATTACATAATAACATGATTGACATATCATTTGATATCAAGGTTGATGCAGATATACAGGTTCTAGCGTAAGTTCATTAATATTCCTTATTTCTATTTGCTGTGGAATTGTGACAATGTGCATTGTGCCTTAGGCTTATTAATTTCGGCATGCATGTATAAATATCTGCAAATTTCTGCTTTATTCGAAAAAATTAAATTTTCATGCCCGTCACAGTGTAAAAATAAGTACACAGGAAATCTTTACAAAATGGGTGATTCACAAAGTTTTGTACATGTGAAAATGTTCAAGCTTTCTTTTGCGGCACGAATATTCTGATTCAGAATGGGAAGAAGATGGAAACACTTTTTTATTGATTTTGTATCATGCCCTCTTTTTATTTGCATGTTTTATGCGCAGGCGTGGTCTAAAGTTACGTCATATGACAATATCCCTCTCTTCAAATAATACGGAATGAATTATCCATGTTTTGTTTTCCTTCTAACTATACCATTAATGTAAATACAATTTCTAAGGATCAGGTCATCCAGAATCTACAATAACCTCTGAGGAAAAGGAAATCATGATCAGTTCTTGGTGCTTCAAAAACGAATATATACACCACCCCCTGTGCTAATAAGAGATATGCTAAGAGATATATTCTATTGGTCAATAAGAGAGTAAATAATCACTGTGAAGGACTGGTTATTAGTCCCTCCTCCACAGTGGTTAGTTATTTTGGCAATTGCTAGTGCTTTTGAAATTAGTTCTTTGAATAAGAGCTTGCACCTTCTTATTGAGATTTATTTGAAGGAGACCAATACCCTATGTGTCGCAATGTTGCAATAACCTTTTCTTTACTAGTGTTGTATCAACGCAACAAGTTTTATATAAGGGCGTCATCAAAGGAGAAAGTGCAATGCATTCGTTGGAGGAAGCTGGACAATATGTTGAACATAAATATGCTGTAAGTATTATAGATATTTGCAAGAAGACTAATTATATCCAGACGTGCTAATACACAGTGACTGAAATTAGAGCAAAATAATCTATAAAGCCTGAAGCTATGCCTCCTCCACAGTGATTATTTACTCTTATTTCAACCACAGTTATAAACACAATAAAAACAATTTACTAGATGATGGACCTATCCACAAATACACCAAACGAGGTGTTGGCTGCCCAAAGTAGAACTTGTTGCAATGCAAATAACTAAAAGAAAGTTATTGCAGGGTTTGAAATAACAGCTGCTCATCACTGTGTAGGAGAGATTTTTCAGAATATTTTCAGCCAATTTAGCTGAAAATATTCTGAAAATTCTCCTCCATGGTGATGACCAACACTTATTTCAAGCCCTGTTATTGCATTGCAACAAGTTCCTACTTTGAGAAGCCGACACCTCGTTTTCATGTATTTGTAAATAGATCTATTATATTAATTATATACAAACTTATTGATGAACATAAAAGTAAGAGGTTATATCAATATAGTGTATCAGTATAGTAGAGAAGATTACAATAGGTTACAGGATCTGTGCAGAAGTGTATTATGTCAAGGAACTTGAATTTGATTGGTTTTTTCGGAATGAAGAAACCATTCAGTTAATACTATTTTCTTAAGGGAAAAAAAATTTGCGAGAATTTAATTTTGTGGATAAAAATTTCATGGATAAATAGTTATAGTGTGCGCACAGCTTAAGAAAGTAACTTGATATAGCTAGTACAATTTGGAGATGAGGAATTAAATTTTGGTATTGTTTGTACAAAACTGTGAAGTTTTAGGACATGGATTTGCCCCTACGACTCGTTTTATGCTTGATAAGTGTAAAATTCCCTAAAGGCTTCAAAAAAAAAAAATAATAATTTTGCCGGAATTTAATTTCACGGATGAGATTTGTTAGTAATTTTCACAGGAATTAAATTTCTCGAATCTTAGCAATCTAAGTTATTTGTGAACTGTTATTGGAATTTTGTGATTTAAATATTTTTCATATCTTATTTGTAGGTTCGAAATAATGGTCCAGATTTGTTACCAAAAGCTATCCTGACAATCGATTGGCCATATGAAGTACTTAGTGGAAAGCATCTCTTGTATTTAGTTTCAGTTAGTCCGGTGAGTTATAGTTCTATGTCATTGTAGCATGATAGGTGCCAAGGCAGAAGGCATATATGGATATGCCCTCATCTTATGCTGATTGTCAGCACATTCGAATGTTTGACAAAGAACATTGGAAATATGATATACCCATGTGCAATACGATATTCTTTGAAAACTGACGCAAGCAGATAGAAGAATATCAAAACAGACAGGTGTACCAACCCAGTGGGCAAAAACAAAGTCGTTCTAGCGTCTTTACTGCGGAATTTGAACAAGTTTTTGCCTACTGAGAACAGACTCTTTACGTTTCTTTGATTCTTCTTTAGTCATCAGCAAATATTAAATGCGTGGTACCTGATTTGAATGTTGCTTCTCTCAAGGTAAATTTGTTGCCATCTTTTCTTCACAAATACTGTTTATTTAAATCTCTTTAGCTTCCCGGTAGATGAAACAACGTTGTTAATATATGCAGGTGTGAAGTCACAATAGAAACTACTTCTTTAGCTACTTCAAATGATATCAAGAAGCAGTTTCTATTGTAACTTTACACTTACCTATATCAACAAGCTGTTGTCTGGGGGCTGTTCCGGGGTTGAATTCTTGGCTTCGTCAAGTTGGAAAATTCCCCTGTACACCCCGTGAAATGTTTAAATATATTAAGGTAAGAAAATGTATACTACAACTGGTGCGAGGGATTACCTATTGACAAAACATTTGTTCAATGGTATATAAACGAACGACGTTAAGTTCTAGCGGCTTACTGCTGATTCTGCTGACTTTGAACAGGTTTTTGTCCACTGGCAGTATTGCATAAATCTGTTTGAAGATATATATATATATATATATATATTGATTAACTTCCTCAGCAGTGTTCAAACATAAGAGCAAATAATCACTGAGGGGGACTGATTTTTGAGCATAGCTTTTGACTACAAAGCCTGAAGCTGTGCTCAGAAATCCCTCCTCCACAGTGATTATTTGCTCATTCTATATGCAAAACTATTGCTCTTTCTTGCTTACATGTTTCACATTTTTTTAGAGCTTTGGACCTACTAAACGCAAACCTTCTTCGTTGGTAAGCATTGGTCGAAATAAGAGTAAATAATCACTGTGGAGGAGGGATCTTTTTAGCCTGAAGCTATGCTCAAAAATCACTCCTCCACATTGATTATTTGTAATTGAAAACAAATTCACTCACAATACAAGTCCTTATTTGGAAATTTACCCAGTGTGGACAAACTTTTTGCTCGCTGGGTACAATATCTTAAAATCTTAATTTGTTTGAATCTTCAAACACATTTCTTCGTAGTTTGATCCCGATGGGAAAAAACCCGTTCAAAGTCAGCAGTAAAGACGCTAATACAACGTCGAACGACGTTGTTCTAGCGTATTTACTGCGGAATTTGAGCACTTTTTTCCCCACTGGGAACTTACCTACATACATACATACTTACCTACATACCTTCTTACCAATTGTCAATCATGTGACATTTCTACCAATGGGATGTCTTCTTTTAATATTAGCAGCGAATTTTTCGCCAGGTGAAAACAAGCATTGAAGCTACTTGCTTTATCATTTAATTTAGCCTTTCACCCACTTGGCAAAAACCTGTTCAAAGTCAGCAGCGTCTTTACTGCGGACTTTGAACATGTTTTGGCCCACTGGGCATGCGTTCTAAAGAGCAAACCTCTAAGGAGAGTGCAAAGATTCTCGTACAGATTTTTTACATTCCGTTCCTACCCGATTTCCCGTTTCTATCCGAGTTTGATAATAGCTGCAGTAGGTCTTCAAATAGTATGTCACCCAAACTACACCATAATAATATCTGCCTGTAAAACATAAATATTCTATAAAAATATCCAACTAATCTTAAAAGTAACCAAAAAAGATGCAAATGCAATTATGATAAGTGAACGTGAAGAGCGACGAGTTAGCAATTTTAAATTGCATTGGTTTCTTTGAAAAGTTCTATTTTTTTTCAAAATTTGTTAAGATTGAATTTTTGACGTTAAATCTTTATAGAAAAATCCTGGAGATGGAAGTACACTAGATACCAATTCTCAAGCAGCAAAAAGACGACGACGAAGGGATGTTGACATTACAACACAACAACCACCTGCCACTGTGCCAACTAGTAAAATCGTTGAACGCAAAAAAGATGGAATTATTTTGGTATGTTTAGTGGTCGAAATAAGAGTAGAAAATCACTTTGGAGGAATGATTTTTGAGCATAGCTTCAGGATTTGTAGCCTGAAGCTATGCTTAAAAATCACTCTTCCATAGTGATTATGTTTTTCTTATTTCAACCACTTTTATAAAACACATGTGGAGGAGGGTTTTTAAGTATAGTTTTCAGCTGTCGTGTCTTTTTGGGCTGTTGTTGTGGGAAGTTCTTTTTGTTCACATTGAAAGGCTACATAATGCACTTACAAGAAATATGGCAATACACAGTCCATATATGACAATACACAGTCCATATGGCAAACAGTCCATATATGGCAATACACAGTCCATACATATTTGAAAAATGTTATATCTTCCTTCCTAATGAACATGAAATGACACCTGATATCGAACAAAATTGACAAATTATGATGTAGATTGCAACTACTGTTTTGGCAGTGTTTGAAATAAGAACCAAGCCTGAATATAACTGCCGGATATCACCTGTGGAGGAGGATTTTTTGAGTATAGTGTTCAGCTTTTAAATTGAACCCCATACTCAAAAAATACTCCTCCATAGGTGATGTCCGGCAGTTATATTCAGGCATAAAAACTAATCACTGTGGAGGAGTCTTTGAATATTGTTTTAGACTTTATAGCCTGAAGCTATGCTCAAAAGTCTCTCCACTGCATTGATTATTTTGATCTTATTTTAGATATTCTTCTTGATATGTTAGCAAGGTTGTAATTGATTGGTTATTAGTTACGCCGAAACCAATCAAATGTCGTTATCAAGTAAATTATTTCTTATTTTTTAGGATTGCTACGAAGGTACAGCAAAATGTGTTAGCATAACTTGCGATATTGAAAACTTAGAAAGTGGACAGCTAAGAGCTATATCTATTGGCTCAAGATTATGGGAAGCATCACTACTACTTGTAAGTTTCCTGTCTCATTATCTAGGGGTTGAAATAACTGCTGGTTATCACTGTGAAGGAGAGATTTTTTGGAATATTTTCAGTCAAATTGACTGAGAATATTCCGAAAAATATCTCCTCCGCAGTGATGACTGGCTGCAATTTCAACCCCTGTATTGTCTCACATTTTATAAACTTATACAGAGATCTTCCGTTCACGATGTTCGATTAATGATCACTGTGGAGGAGTTATTTTGGAGCATAAATTTAGGCATTCTAGCCTGAAGATATGATAACATCATTCCTTCATAGCGATTATTTGCTCTCATTTCAAGCACCGGTTCGCCAGATATAGGCCTATTCACAAATACATGAAAACAGGACGTTGGCTGCTTGCTCAAAGTAGAAACTTGTGGCATTGCAATAGTTTCCTTAAAAAGAAAGTTATTACATTGCAACATGTTTCTACTTTGAGAAGCCAACACTTCGTTTCCATGCATTTGTAAACAGGTCTATTGCTCATAATGCGTACATAACGTCCTAATAAATGTCGAAAAGACGTCGTTCATGTCGAAAAGACGCCGCTTGATTTGTCGTTTTATTTTATAGGATTATTACGGAGATGTGTTAACTGTTGTCTCGCATGCTTCAGTGGAGATAGGAACAAATGCTTCATACATAAACGACCCTGATCTATTCAATAACGCAAATGAGGTATTGATGTACACCGCATGCATAGTTTTCTTTTGTTGTGGTATTTGCGCCAGCTTTATATTATTTATCTGCGAAAATACGTCAAATGTTTTCCATCGATGGAATTATGATACCCATACCACCAAATTTTGCTCTCATCTTGATTGAAGTTATAGTGGTTTAGAGATATTTGATAAACTTGTTATTTGATTCATCGAGGGGTTTTAACATATTTGAAATACCAAGAATAGTACGCATCATGTATGTATAGCGATGTCTTACACCATGATCAAATGCAGAAAAAACTGCATGGAGTTGAGTTTTAGCTAGAATCCATTCCGACACTTTTTCAGATACATATTTTTCTCGGTACCAACTACAGCTCCTAAGTGACGATTACCATCAATGGCGATTTTTATTTTAGAAGTTGAGAAGAGATGTTTGCATTTTCTAGATATTGTTCTTTTACATTTACAATCAGCCATGACTTTTTTCATTTACCTGAGAAATGGTCCAAATCTAAGAACCATATCCCACCAATGCTTCAGTCTATTTAATGTTCCGATGCCAGTAAGATCATCTGCAAAAGCTACTTGAGTTTTGTTGATTCCAAACACGTCAAATTCTTCCTGCCATGTGAAAACATGTCAAATACCATTTGTTGATTCCAAACACGTCAAATTCTTCTTGCTATGTGAAAACATGTCAAATAGCATTTGTTGATTCCAAACACGTCAAATTCTTGCTTTGTGAAAACATGTCAAATACCATTTGTTGATTCCAAACACGTCAAATTCTTCTTGCTTTGTGAAAACATTTTAAATAGCGTTTGTTGATTCCAAACACGTCAAATTCTTCTTGCTATGTGAAAACATGTCAAATAACATTTGTTGATTTCAAACACGTCAAATTCTTCTTGTTATGTGAAAACATGTCAAATAACATTTGTAGATTCCAAACACGTCAAATTCTTCTTTCAAATTTCAAAATATGTCAAATGTCTTCTGTTGATTCAAACGCGTCAAACACGTCAAATTCTTCGTCCTTAACCTACGTTTCTAAGTTTCTTTCGCTAAAAATACAAACACATGCTTTCTGAGAGGATGAGGGAATTATAGAAGCGGAATATTCCGCTGTTCCACATGTTTTGAAAATTTTCTTTTTTGGTGGTATAATAGGTGCCAAAAGTAGAAATATGCAAAAAAAATTCAAGCAACCAAATAAAAGTGAGAATAAGTATATTGTTTTCGCTATACAGTGGAACCTCTCTAATTTAAAACCTCTCCCAGCCGGCAAAAACCAGTTCAAAGTCAGCAAAATAACGTTAGAACATCGTTCTGTGAACGTTGCTTTAACGTTATTTTGCTGACTTTGAACATGTTTTTGCCGGCTGGGCTCTAATTCGAGCAATATCTACCGATCCCCTGGGACTTTGAATTAGGTTCCACTGTATATTAACGTGGTGATATCGTCACGAAAAACATAGAAATTTCGTCAAGTATAGTCCCATTAATGTATTGAAATTGCAATGAAATAATGCTACATCCGCGAAAATTTATTCCAAAAAGAACGTTTAAAAAACAAATTCAATGTTGAAGTTAATACAATACATCGTGGTATTCAAAATCAAAAACTTGTTCAAAGTCAACAGCAAAGACGCTAGATTATCTTTACTGCGGACTTTGAACAAGTTTTTGCCCACAGGGAACCATACCACCATAAAATTTTGCTTACTTATTTTTTAGCTATACACTGTAATCAATCCTGTATTCGCTGCTAAAGGTAAAGAAGGTGGTATTAAAGAATGGCAAATAGCTTTAGCTGCAATTGCTGGTATTTTGTTGCTAGCTCTCTTGATATTTGGATTATATAAGGTATAAAATTTTACAGCACTGAGTCAACGAAATTGCGATTGATTGGTCCCTTCGGAACGAAGGAGCCAATCAACGGCAAGATCGTTGACATAACACTCTTCACGATTTTCCTGTGGGAAAAATATCATTTAATCAGCGTCTTTACCCTTTGATTGTTTGAGTTTAGTATTACAACGATCAAGGTGATTAAGCGATTTAAAAAATTGAACAAAGTGGTAAGAAAAAAACTTATAAGTTTTGATTTGTTTTGTTGGCATATCTGATTTCTTGTCTGCTTTCTTGTCTGCTTTCTTTGAACCAACTATTTTTTTAGTCTGGATGTTATTGCACATTTGTGTATATTCTCTTTAGGTTGGTTTCTTTAAACGTAAGAGGACTTCTGAATATAAGAAGAACGATGAGGCTAATAAAGAATTGTTAGATAAAAATAAAAAATAACGCGAATACAAATATCGAGATTATTTATTGCGCTTTATCGTTCAATATATTATCGAAAATGAACGAAGTTACGATTGATGAAGAACGGGCAGAGATGATTGAGAACATACAGGGATGATTGGATGAAGTATTGGTCTTCGTAAGTGGTCGAAATAAAAAACAAATAATCACTGCGGAGGAGTGATTTTGAATTCTAGTAGTTTCAGACTATGAAGTCTGAAACTATGCTAAAAAATCCCTCCTCCACAGTGATTATTTGCTCTTCTTTCGATCACTAACATTCAAATAGTATCAACGACCTTGTGAATGGTTGTTTTCTTCATCACAAAAGAACCAATCAAGTTGCTAGCTCGTTGACACCCTCCTTCGTTGATTTGATGAAAGATACTTTCAGATATTTAATTGTTATTGAAATTTAGGCATATTTTTGTTATCTTTTTTACCATGTCCCACTGGAAAAACACTTATTCAAATTCTGCAGCAAAGAGTAGAATGTTATAGTAATACAGTGTTTCTAGCGTCCTTACTGCGGACTTTAAACAAGTTTTTGCCCACTGGGGTAATATTAATTGACCGTTATATTCAAGCTCAGTAATTTTTATAAAGAATTTAAGAAAGAAACCGCATTACCAGGCTACCTTATATCTCCCACCTGATAATGAGGACTGGAAACGAAAGGAGCTATATATATATTTTATTGATATTATTTATTTCATGTTATTTTTTATACCTTTTTTTAGTATACTAATTTTTCTTGTTCATTTTTATACGGAAATAATATTCTTTTAGCGAAAGTAAATTAAAGCTACGCTAGTTTCAACAAAAATATAGTTAGCCTTTATTTTTTTATTTTTACACATTCTTGGTAAGGTTTGAGAAGTGTAGCTAGTATTCCTCGTTGAAAGAGCCAATAGACCTTTTCACAACTAACGAAAACGAAGCGTTTGATAAACTTGTTGCAATGCAATAACTTCATTTTTGTGCAGGTCGCTACTCATAAAAGGAAGTTATTGTAAAAAGTTTCTACTTTAAGCAACGAACGCCTCGTTTTCATGTATTTGTGAAAAGGTCTATTTCAATTTCATTGATTCTTCTCCGTTGATGAGTATTTCAATTCCTAAACTGTAACCTTAGCTACTTAGAAATGGTCTGAAATGAATATAAATTGTATCTCCGATGGAGTGTGTCAATTCAATGATTTTGAAATGTATTGGTTGAACTAGGCATCCATTTTCAAGATTGTTGATTCGATGCTCTTCTCTGAGAAGTTATTGCAAGAATGTGGGCAAAAACTTACTCAAAGTCTGTATTAAAGACGAACAAGCATTTTTGCGTTTTTGCTACTGCGGACTTAAAGCAAGTTTTTGCCCAATGGGAAGAACCCCGATTAGTATTTTTTTATAATTACATAATTTAGTCTTTTTGAATTTGTATCTCATACAATTTAATTTTTATCTGTTACCCAGTGGGCAAAAATTTGTTCAAAGTTAGCAGTAAAGACGGTAGAACAACGTCGTTCGATGTTTTTCTAGAGTCATTACTGGGGACTTTGAGCAAGGTTTTGCTCACTGGGTAATTATTATTACAAAAAATAATATAATTTTATAAGGTCAGACCTTCATGTAAAAATTAATTTCCACGTAGCAAAAAATTCACTGCAAAATCTAAAAGAAGACATTACATTTGGTAGAAATTGACGATTGTGACCTCAATTTCCACCAATGAAATGTATTTTTTTGGTTTTCGTTTTCTCGCGGAAATCAACCGTAAAAACGAACCGTCTTAAAAATAAAATTTACAAAGAGATAATTTCTTGAAACGGATTGATTTCTTCGTACCGGCCATTTTGAATATGGCCAAAAATTTATTTTGGACAAACTTTTAAGATGGTTCCACGTGATGTCAATTTCTACCTATGAAATGTCTTATTTTGGCTTTCGAGCGGAATTTTCTACCTAATGAAAATCAACCTTTAGTTGTTAGGAAGATGGATGAAATCATGTTAGGTTGATTTAGAGTTTACTGACTATATTGTAAGATTTTTTATGCTTCCCATCAGGCAAAAGCTTGTTCAAAGTCAACAGTAAAGACGCTAGAACTATGTTGTTCGAGCGTATTTACTACGGACTTTGAACAAGTGTTTGCCTACTGTGTTATTAATTAGCTTGCATTCGATTGGGTTCTTCTTAACCCAGTGGGCGAAAACTTGTTCAAAGTCCGCAATAAAGACGCTAGAACAATGTTGAAAACGTTGTTCTAGCATCTTTACCGCTGACTTTGAACAGGTTTTCACCCACTGGGAATCTACAAGCTCACACTATTACAGCCTTTACATGGACCTCTAAATAAATTCAACCCTAAACGATCTTCCATTTGATTGGCTTCTTCGTAGCTACCCAAGAAGGTGGAACTCATTTAGGAGTTCATGTAAAGACTGCCTTAACTCACTGTTTAATTTTGGCCTTATACAATCGAAATTTAAAATATGTATCACTGTTTGTCTATAAAAGGCACATTGTATATCCCAGTAGGCAAAAACCTGTTCAAAGTCAACAGTAAGGACGTTAGAGTAACGTCGAACGACGTTGTTCTAGCGTTTTTACTGCGGAGTTTGAACAGGTTTTTGCTCATTGGGATTCATTGATGGCATACCACTTTAATTCTAACAAGATTATGTTATTAAGTTCATACATAATATTTTAGTGTTTATTTCCCTGGGGAAGGAAATAACAAATTACTGTATCAATATCCCTCCTACTGAATAGCCACTATTCATACAAGCAAACTACTCAGCAACGCCATTTATGGTAAGACTGTCACGTCGTTTGTTACGTTTATATATATATATAAAACACTCTCCATCGTGCATTTTAATATTCTCAATGTTATTATGTTATTGAAAAACCCGTTAAAAGTCAGCAGTAAAGACGCTAGAACAACGCCTTTACTGCGGATTTTGAACAAGTTTTTGCCCATTGGGCTACTGCTAGACACACAATAAAATAGCATCGTCATTATTTAAAGTTATTTATATGTAATAATTATGTCACTTTTTGAAAGATACAGACAATCACTGTCATATCCTATAATTTTACTACTATAATTTTATTCTACGTATTTAATGATTTCCTTTAAAAAAGCTCTACAACGAAGAGCGTAGTTATTTTCTGGTCTGTTAGTAATGTATGCGATTTGTTTGTTCTTGTTGAATAGGTTGTTGAGATAACAATGAACTTTGACCAATATTTATACGTTCATATTGTGTTTTTAAATAACGCTGTTGTAATTTTCATTCAATGGGAGTGAATGTTTTCATATAACGCGACACCAATTTCTATTTACTTTCTTCAACGCTGCATAACGTCGTAGCACTCCGCTAAAACGCAAGAAACTTTTCCTTGAACATTACACACATTAAATCATCAACATGCCAAACTACGACGAAGACGGTAGGTTTTCTCTTATGAAATTGTATGATCATATTAATGTTTTGTTTTGAGGGTGTAGCTTTAGTTATGTCTCAACGTGATCGACAGGGAATTTTTTATGAGGAGCGCAGTAGGATAATAAAACCTTTGTATAGTTTTATATTCCCTGATTATGTTTCTCTGTAGTTAACATATTTAGATAGTACTGGACCTAGTTTTTGATTGTCTTAATTGGCTGATTTATGTTTGGCAAATCAACAAAAACTTAACCAAAAGATATGAGTTGTTTTCGTTTAGATTTTGTTTATGATAAGAAAGTCTTATAGAAGTAAAGAAGAAGTCAGACGCTCTCTTAGTTAATCATTTTTTAGTAAAATAACTTCTTAAGAAGAAGAGTAAACGTTTTTAATATTTTATATATTTCTTGGAAATAGGAGCTTAGAACAAATTTTATATTAAAAAAAGTTGGGAGTTGTCCACAACCACAAAAAAATCAAAACATTAAAAATGGTAGACATATTTTGTTGTTATCTTTTTACAAGTTTCTTTTCAAATATTTTTTATTTGCTTTCTCTTTTATAAAAGTTTTTATATATGACCTATGCGAAGAGTTATTCTGCTATTATATAATATTTTTTCTTGTTTTTTTTATGAAAGGCGACAGAAGACCAATTGACCGGTAAGCTCGATGTTAAAACAATTATAATTATGTTATAAACAAATAAGTATTAAAACTTATGGATCCAAATTAATATTTGCGATGGAGAGTGTTAAGTCAACGAGTTCGAAAAAGATTGGTTTCGTACCTTGACAGATCGTTGATTATAACACCCTCAATCGTACAACTTCCCTTATCGTAGGGTTTTGTTAGTTGCTGAATTTAGATACTTTAGAATTTTGGCATACCTCGTAATCTTATATAGTGACGCCCCCTTTTTTGATTTTTAAATTGTGAATCTTGGCTTGACTAACATCTCTACTCCTAGAAAGTTATGTGTAAATTAAAAATTAAAGCACTCACATCATTCTCTCATTTCCACGCATCTATATAGGGGTAGGAAGATTTGTCAACCCAAGATTTACACTTGAAAAACATGGGGCGGCACTATGCGCGATTATAGGATACGCCAAAATCCTGAAGGATCTAAATTCAGCTTTGACAATGTTCATCGTTTTTTCAGTGGACAAAAACGTTTTCAAAGTTCGCAGTAAAGACTAGGCATTTGTTTATCCTGAGAGATTATTTTTACACGAGTTTGATCTGAGGAAGATTTTAATTGAGAGTTAGACAAGAAACTTAGATACAGTAGAGACAATAGATAATTTTTCAGCTATGTAATCTTTCCTTGTACTCCTTGTAATCTTTCCTTATTTTCATAATATTACGAGGAGATTTGGTTGTAAGAACAAAGTTATAGTAATATAATCGCTATATTATCAGTTAGATAGGGTCTAATAAATTAATGGATTATTTTTTCACAGAACATCCTGTTGCGTTCATAATTAGTTAATTAAAAGATCTTAAAATCTACAATTAAAAGCAACCTCGTTCTCAGTCTTATAATAACAACTGTATTTCCTAGCAGGCAAAACTTGTTCAAAGTCCGCAGTAAAGACAAAAATTGATAACGTTGTTTTAGTTTTATTACTACGGAATTTAAACAAGTTTTTGCACATTGGGGGCCATCTCTAAATTATATTCCTAAACAATTACTTTTTGGGCCTTTAGCAAAAATCT
Organism: Neoturris breviconis; assembly: GCA_032360805.1. Classification (NCBI taxonomy): domain Eukaryota; kingdom Metazoa; phylum Cnidaria; class Hydrozoa; order Anthoathecata; family Pandeidae; genus Neoturris; species Neoturris breviconis. The sequence continues at coordinate 20,095 of JAULBZ010000022.1, forward strand.
AATACTTTCACAGACCCAGTGGGCACAAACTTGTTCAAAGTCCGCATACTATATACTTTGAACAAGTTTTTGCCCACTGGGGAAGAGTATTTATGTCAACGTCTGGTTGGACGTAAAAGTCATGAAGGAGTGTGATAAACTCCACAGATGATATCTGACAGTTGTTTTCCCACTTGCCAACATACAGATAAGATAAGATATTTTTATTTATCAATTGATTTGTAGTTGATTACAAGATCGTTAACTCGATATTTCTCTAAATCAGTGCAGAAGTATGTCAGGTCAATGAGATTGCAATGGATTGGTTTCTTCGGTACTCAGTATTCTCCTTAGTAGATTTTATATATACATTTCCCTTTTAGAATACCGTGATACATTCTCCCTATTTGACAAACAAGGCGATGGAAAAGTTGAGTGTGGAGGTATTGGTGAAATGCTACGTGCGTTAGGTGTAAACCCAACTGAAGCAGAAGTTAAAAAAATTATCGCTGAAATCGATCCCACTGGTAAATCTCAAATTATTTTCTCTCTTTCTACAACCTCGTTCCCAGGGCTTCTTCTCTCTTGACGTTTAACGAGAGAGAAGAAGCCCTGGGAACGAGGTTGCTCTTTCTAATCAGTGGTTGTATTAAATGCAAATGACTGCGAAGGAGTGATTTTTTGAGCACAGCTTCAGACTAAAGATATCCCTTCTCCACAGTGATTGATTAACCACAGTAATTGATCAACCACTAACAATAATTACATATGGCTCATATTAAGCACACGTTCCATTCAAAGTGGAACCTAAAATTATCAAGGGCCAAAAAAAGCCAATAGGAGTTATTCTTAGAAATAGTTAATTTTTTTTAAAAAAAAAATCGAACCTTATAAGGTCCGAGAAAAATTCAAAAAATTCAAAAGGGGCTGGGGGACTTTTGGCTTGTTAACTGCTATAAAGAAATATTCTGAACATTGGAAAATCGATTAGAAATCGAAACTTCTCGATTCTCAAACTAACTAATCTAGCTACCCAATGGACAAAAACTCGCTCAAAGTCAGCAGTTAAGACGCTCTTTTGACGTTGTTCTAGCGTCTTTATTGCGGAATTTGAACAAGTTTTTGCCCACTGGGTAAAACCTGTTCTTAGTAACCTCTAGTCGATTAATTCTGATACAGTGTGGTCAAAGCAAATAATCACTATGGAGGAGTTATTTTTAAGCATAGTTTCAGACTACAAATGCTGAAGCTATGCTTAAAAAGTCCTCATCCACAGTGATTATTTACTCATATATTCTAACGTTATTTTGCTGACCTTGAACATGTTTTTGCAGACTGGGTTGAACTCCAAGCACATTTCTTGACAATTATTTCGAAAGATTTCGAAAGATTTCAGAAATGTTTCTGAGACGTAGTTCTGAGATGTATTTCTGAAATATTTTTTAAATAAATATTTATCGTGTAACCTCGCCTTAAAGGAATGTCAATGTCTGACATTTTCCTAGTGGACAAAAGCTTGTTCAAAGTCCGCAATAGAATAACGTTAAAGAGATTGTCGTGTAAAGGATCAGGAAAATTAGTTTGCTTTTTGTGGAAACCCTGGCGATCAATAAATCTACAGAAGCCTTCATCTACATTTACACGATAAGATGAATCGAGCCGATTTTCGCTACCATCTTGAAAAATCGGCTACGACTCGGAAAAATCTGTACTCTTTCTACAGATTTTTCCGAGTCGTAGTCGATTTTTCAAGATGGTAACCAACATCGGCCCGATTGATCGTAGCGTGTAAACGTAGTTTAAGAACTCCATGAAATTTGGCCATATAATGTATACTTGGAAGAATTAAGATTTTGATGTTTTTCATCCAGGTCAAAAAAGGATAACGTTCGAAGAATTCATTCCACTATACAATACACATAGTAAAAAAAAATCTGCCGGTACGTTTGAAGGTTTCTCAGAAGCATTCCGTATATTCGACAGAGATAATAACGGCATGGTAAGCGTTGCTGAAGTACGTCACTTACTCACAAGTTTAGGAGAAAAACTCTCGGGTGACGACGTTGATGTGTTGGTACAAGGCATGGAAGATAGCACCGGAATGATAAATTACGAAGGTATGTTTTGTTATTTCTATATACCCAAGCCTGATTATAACTGCCGGACATCTATGTCATCGTCTGTGGAGGAGCGATCTTTGAGTATAAAAAATACTCCTCCACAGGTGATATCCGGCATTATGTTCAAGCTTACTATTTTAAGTTTATGTTACTGAATTTTTTGGAAACATACTGGCAGGGTTAAGAAATTGTAACAAAGACTCGTCTCATATCACAGTAGGCAAAAACTTGTTCAAAGTATGCAGTAAAGACGGTAGAATAACGTTGAAGATATTGTTGTATGGAGGTCAGTGCTGGATATATGAACAAATCACCGTGGGGGAGTATTCAAAACTCTCTCCTTCACAATTATTATTTGCTATTATTTTGAGTAGCTACCTGAGGAGAGCAATACTGCAATGGTCGTAATTAAGGTTAAATAATCACTGTGGAGGAGTGATTTTTAAGCATTAAAGCTACGCTCAAAATCACTCCACAGTAATTATTTGCTCTTATTTGACCACTGTACTGATAGATTCTTTTTCTTTTTAGAATTCGTCCGTGGTGTAATGAACGGTTAACAAAAAAACACACGAACATCCAACACTTTTATCTTTTATCTATTTACGTTTCATGTAATTTACATAAAAAACTATTTACAGGGAAAATATGAGATTACGGGATGCACTTGGGATAAAGCTGATGTCAGCATAATTTATACACGTTTTTCTGTACATCTTTTTGTTACAGTTATTTTTCTATAAAAAATTATATATAAATGAATATTTTTTAGCGATCAATGTTTTTTTCCCTCGTCCATTGTAAACATTTTCACCATTTAGTTAAAGAGTTTTAGTTTTAGGAATATACGTGATATTTTTATGACAATTTGTTTTGATTTCTTATCGCCTTACTTGTTAAATCTTACCTCGACGAAGGAGAGTGAGATTTGTTAAAATGCAAACTGTAAGTTCGGGAAAAGTTATCGTAAAGGGACTTTAATCCAGGCTGTTCTAGATAATTTTATAAAAATCAATCCTCCGGGCGATACAGCTCTACGGCGTACGCTAACGAAATCACAATTTGTTAATATATATATATATATAATATACGTAAAGCATGTGAATAAATGGGCATACTTGCTTAATACACAGCCCAAACTTATTAAGACTAAACACAGCTGTTCTTTGGATGACTAGTTAACAAAAATGTTGATGTTTAGTTGATGAGGTTTACCTTTATCTATCCTCCTAGCTTTATCATAGCCACAAGTATTTTTGTGACTATAATCTTAGGTCCTTTTTAAAACTTTGACCTTTTCTCTTTAACCAGAGATGTGGGAGGAATCTCTGCTTTAGCTAAGACATATAAAATATATTTTTATGTTTTCTATTTTAAGTCATTTTTTCAATATGAGCTTGAGAATTTGAAGTTTGAATTTTATCTGATCTCGTGTTGGGTATACAAATTATAAAAGCCTATTTACATGCATTTATAGGCAACTACCTATAATAGGCGCCGTATAAAAAAATTCTTTATTTTTTAAAGAGATGTTTGTTTGTCTGTTCGAGCCGGCTAGCTAAGAAATTGCCGAGGTGAGATTTTCAAGCTGACTCGGCTTCTTGTTTTTAATATAAAACGGCGTACTTACTCAGTATCAAATAAACGAGGGGGACGCTTATTAGTTTTTGAAAGTCCCTCTCCCCTCCCCCTCTTCCTTCCCCATCTCCCCTCTTCCTTCCCCCATCTCCCCTGTTCAAAGTCAGAAAAATAACGTTAGATTTGCTCATAACAACCACTATGACGGAAACGAAACGAAAAATGCGACGCACGTGTAAAAAGAAATTATAGACTAAATTATTATTATCTCATTGGTAGAAATTGACATCACACATCGTGCGTTTTGATCAAGTTATACGAAAATCTTTACACTCAAAACATAGTTCTCCACGTTAGTAACATTTATGTCATATTTTAATCTTAACTCTCCATCCAGAAATATTTACTGGAAACTTTCCTTGCATCTCCATAGCAAACATCGAAATACTCTTCCATTCCGTTTCTTTTATCACTTTTCCTCGTAATTAATTTGTAATTAGTATATTAAGGATATAAATATCTGGTAAAAAGAAAAATTCTTAAGTCTACTCGATAAATTTCTAGGGGCTTCTCATCATTGTTTTCCGCGCTTATGGTTTACTTGTGGTTTATATTATTCTTTAAAATTCACGAGTTTTATCAAATTTATGATTATGATTGTAGAGTATTTATTTTTTGGCCCTAGTAGACTACCGCCTATGGGGCATAAAAGCGTCTACATAATGTTCCCTGTCAACATATATACTTTTTTTTAACTTATCTGTCCGTATAGCTCCAATAGCTTTTGAATGACTGCTCAAGCACCCAAGGATGGGTATTCTTTCTACTTATTTATAGCAGTTCTTCTATGCTTTATCTAAACTGTAATTTTCTTCAGGCCTTCCACATAAATTCAAAATTCCATTAAGGAAATAACAAATTCCAAATTTTATGACGCCATCGGTCATTTTTTACTAGGAACCTCTTAATGTGCTCGTGCTTTATTTGGATCAGATCGCGATTCTAGCAAATTTTTAACCTAAATATAAAAAGCAGTTAGATATAGCTTAATAGAGCATGGAAGTATTATAAATATTAAGTAGGACAGCTTTCATGAAAGAATACCCGTAAACTGAGCTTTTCAAAAAAATCTCCTCGGACCGCAAAAATTAAAGTGAGAGTCCACAAATAAGTATGAAATCGAATATTTTATTTTTTCAATTTCCGCGCCAGAGGCGAGGTAATGTTTGAAATCGACCTCTGTCTATCTATCTATTCGGGCGTTTGTCCGCTTTTTTGAATGCGCCCATGCATAAGTATTTATACGCCCATATGGTTTATGGTTATGGCTAATGTTTATTTTTTTTTGGTTGAAGGTCATGGATGTGGTTATGGATATGGTTATAGTTTTTGTATGGTTATGGTTCTTGCATAGTTATGATTTCTGTATGATCATGGCTTTTGTGTGGTTATGGTATGGTATGGTTATGGATATTGTTTATGAGTTATGGTTTGTGGTTTATGGTAATGGTTTATGGTTTCGGTTATTTTATGGTTCCTGGTTTATTGCTTGTGGTTATTGTTTATGGTTATGGTTTATAATTATGGTTTATGATATTGGTTTATGATATTGGTTTATGGCTATGGTTTATGGTTATGGTTATAGATTATTCTCATGGTTCATGGTTTTCGATCATGGTTTATGGTTACGGTTACAGTTTATGGGTTCTGGATTATGGTTTAAGGGTTTGGTTTATGCTTGTGACTACGGTTATCATAATGGTTATGCTTTTGTTTTTGTACGGTTATGCTTTTGGTATGGTTATGGTGTGGCTATGGATATTGTTTATGGTTTATAATTATGTTTTATCGTTATGGTTTATGGTTATGGTTTATAGTTAAGGTTTATTGCTATGATTATATTTTATGGTTATGGTTATAGTTTATGGTAAGAGTTATGGTTATGGCTATTGGTATAGTTAATGGTTTATAATTATGGTTATTGGATGGTTTATGGTTACAGGTTTTTTTTATGGTTATTGGTATGGTTTATGGTTATGGTTTATAGTCATGGTTTATAATTATGGTTATTGTTTATGATCACGGTTTATGGTTTTGACGTTGTTACGACGTCGCGTGCCCATTGGGATAGTACTATGACTATATTTGACGCAGCATATCTTGTATTTCACCATGAAACGCATTATCATATTTAAATTTCCTATATACTGGTAGTGAGAAGCATTAATCTACAATGAAGAGTGTCAGATTAACGAGCTTGCAATTGAAATCAAAAGCAATATCGTTGATTCAGCACTCTTCTCTGCAAACGGATTTTGAACTTTTGATGATATCCTTAAAATAAGATATTGCTTCATCTGCTGACATCGTCCTAGTGGGTAAAAAACTTGTTCTTACTAGAACCAGGGAGATGAACAACGTCGTTCAACTTACGTTACTGCAGACTTTGAACAAGTTTTTGCTTACTGAGATATTATTTTTGTCCAACTTTGTCCAATTATGATGGATGTTATTTTTAAATCGTTGTTGTTAGGGAATACCTTCAAAATTCGTTTTATAAAAAGCAGATATTTTAACGGCTTTGAAGAAGCCAAAATCAACAAATTTGAGAAAAAATAATCTACGATGAAAAGTGTTAAAGGTTCACATATTTTTAGTCAAAATTTCAATATCTATGCTAAAATGGATAAGTGACACGCACTGAACATACCCAGAAAATTTCAGAGTCTAAAAATTTCAAGATGTGGCTAAACATAGTATATCTTTATTGTTTTACCACTCTAAATGAATGTAATTATTGTTCATAAGTGACCATGCGCGAAATATACGCATAAATTGATAAGCAGATTCAGATCTCAAACCAATACCCATTCGTTTTTCAGAAAAAAACATGAATAAAAATAAACACGGGTTTTGCAACATTTGCCTTTCTCTTGTCTGTTTTACATGTACGTATATACATACGTTCGTATTAATGACTCGGTCATGTTTAAATGAGTCATCACCACAAAGATTATAATCTGACTAGAAATTCAACATTTCTATATTTGGATAGTCTGTAGGTATTTCTCTTCTTCATCTCTATTTTCCTATAATATGTATTTACCTCCTTTTTTCTATGGAGTCAAATCTTCAGAATTTGTTACTAGCAATATGAACTTTCATTTATACTTACGGAAATTTTTTTAAAAAAAATCTGAGGGTGATTTTGTACCTTTACGTCAACGAGTAAAGGGAAATAAAAAGATTCAGTTACATTTCCAGAACGGTATTTTGTCAACAAAGGTTGGTATCAACACTTTTCGTAACCGTAGGATTCCCCTAAATCGCCGCATAGCAACCTTAATCCCATTAGACGGAAAATTCCGAGCGTAAACTAAATTAAGACATTCTATTGGTATAAAAATTGACATCATACGCCAGCTTTAAGATACGTAAGTTACCATTTTGCACTATAATTTTAGCAACCTTCCTTATATGCTACACCACAAAAACAGAAATTTGCTCTGCGGTGGAGTATTGCAATTGACTAATTTTTTCTTCTGTGCAACAAACCTAACAATGATCAAATAGACATATTCACAAGCGACGCCGCTCTTCCGTATTTCGAAAAGGCAAGAAGCCCTGGGAATGAGGTTAAGAAACACCTCGATGATTCCACATTTTTATAAGAAACTCGTTAAAAGAAACCTTCATCTAGCATCCTGAAAAATTAAGAAACATTTAGAACTACAAATATTTTCTTAGTTCGAGAAAATAAACTTTTCTCTTGTCATACGTGAATAAATTTAACTGAATAAATTCAAACGTAAAATAAATAAAGCACTACATTGGAGAGTCAAATATAGGCTAGAAACGAAAATACACACAATGAACTTTTATCAAATGAAATTATGTTCGAATTCAGATTGACCATTTTAAGCCTAAAAATATAAGAAACATTTTAAGAAACTTTTAGAACTAAAAACCTCATTTTTTGTACCAAAAATAAGAAACTTTTGGTGCCACCCCCTTCGCCATGTATCTTATATGTAAAAAAATACGCGTACATACCTCTCGATAAATGCCCTAAGAGTACAAGCACAAAGAGTATCTGTATATGAAGGGGAGCGTATAATCAACAATATTGAATTTGATTGGATTAAATATTTAATGTCATGACTTGATAGTTGATTTCCACTAGCCAAAAAAATCCGCTGTGCAAGCCAAAAGAAAACATTCCATTGATAGAATTGACGTCACACATCACGTGACGTAATGGTTTCCACTGAGAATTTTTCGCCAAGAAGTATTGTTGCTCAGAGTCACAGGAAAAATCTCCTACTCCACAACTGTCTTTGGGTGGAGAAAAACAGGAGTCGGGAAAAGGGGGGAGGAGGACAGGGTATAACAGAATGAAGAACTATTTCCAAATATTTTTCGAAAATGAATAGTCAATAATATCTGTACAAATAATAATAATAATAATATCTCATATTATATACATTTCAGCAAAGGTTAAATCAACTGCCGGTCATCACTATGGAGGAGAGATTTTTCATAATATTTTTAGTCAAATATTCTAAAAAATCTCTCTCAACAGTGATGACCGGCAGTTATTTTAACCTCTGTCTCAGCACCACAGACAAACGCATAATTTTGACGCGTGTCTTCGATAGTTGGAACTCACTTCATTTTAGTATCTATGTAGAAGATGATAAGGGACCATCTCAAAATTAAGTAAAAATCAACAAAAACGAATCTGTGCAGAAGTGTGTTAGTGTTTTTCAGGACGAAGAAACCAATCCATTGCAAGATTATTGACTCAGTACTCTCCTCTGTAGATTTTATTTTTGTGACGGTCCCTAAGCACTTCGTAAATAAAACTATAAAATTATAAGATCGTTCACTCTCCCCCACATATGCTATCTACGAATTCGACTACTGCAGAGAAACGAGACTACATACACAGTTGCAGAAGTAAAAGTAAATAATCACCGTGGGGGAGAGAATTTTAAGCATAAAAGCCTGAAGCTATGCTCAAAAATTACTCATCCACAGTGACTATTTGCTCTAAATGTCTACCACTATACGTAGTTGCTTTACAAGACTGCCTTAAGTAGATGTTAGATTGACATCTATGCACATTATGTAAGATGTTTTATGTTAGGTAAACATTCTAAGTGTGTCTTTTCATTCGCAGTGGGCAAAAACTTGTTCAAAGTCCATAGTAAAGACGCTAGAACAACGTCGTTCAAGGTTGTTTTAGCGTCTTTACTGCTAACTTTGAACAAGTTTTTGTTCACTAAGAATATGTCCGGCAAACATATCTCTATGTGATCATCGCAAGACTACCTGACACAATGAAAAGACCACCTTGTATAACAACACGACCACCTTACATAATAGCAAGACCGCTTGTTTCTATGACAAAACCCCTTATAACATCTGATAATTTCACCTAAATGTAAAACGTATTGGCTGACGTAGGATTGCTACTAAAATAATATGTTCCTGCTTATACACCGGAAGGAAGTTATTTGATTTAAATTGTATTTCAATCGAGAGGGATCTTGTTAAGATTATCCAACCTCGATCCTAGGGCTTCTTCTCTCTTGACGTCTAAATTTGTGAGAAGAAACACTGGGATCGAGGTTGAAGATTATCATCTGGGACTAATCAGTTGAAAACATTACAATCCGACAAATGAACCGACCTAATGAATGAAATTCCTTGTCTCACATGGACGACGTAAAATAGTTTATAAGCATACTTTAAGCGAATCCGAAACGCAAACGGTATCGGATCGATACGCAAACGGTATCGGATCAACGTGTAAAACCAAGTGGGCGAAAGCTTGTTCCAAATCCGCCGTATGGCGCTAAAGCGACGTCTCCAACGTTATTCTAGCGTCCTTACCGCTGACTTTTAACAAGTTTTTTTCTAATTGGACAGCATGAAAGCAAACTATAGTTTCCGCTGCACGTTCGTTCGTAGACTATTAAATCGTCTTTCGCAGGCATTTCGAGAATACAAGTATTCAGGAATAGTGACAATTAGTGCGAAGTGGGGCGCCGTAGATATAGTCCGGTTTACATTACCTCGTAAATAAGGGCCGCTTTACACGGACTATAAATCTAGTCGTTTCGACGTTGATCCAACTCTAGATGATGATTTTACGAGCTACGAGTAACGAGCCGCCTCTAGCAAATTCAAAAAACACACTTTTGGTAACTAGTCATTCAAACACACGGTTCAACGCGCGCGGTTTTTTGACGTTTCCTTGGTGGCGAACAAGAAAAACTTTGAACACTAGCTAATGCACGGAATGCTTCCGCTACTATATTAGCGTGATTTTTAACAAGTCTCTGCCATGATGAATGATCCATTACTTCTTGTGCGTGACTGCAAAAGAAAAATATCACAATAAAATCTTATGTCCCCATTGACGTGCTCGAAATAAAAGAAAATAATCACTATGGAGGAGTGGCTGTTAAGCTATGCTCAAAATTACTCCTTCACAGTGATCCTATGCTCCTATTTTGAACACTGTTTTCGATAATTCGTTTGCGAAAAAATGTAACATCTAAAACTCAAAATAATTGTCGGATGTCACCTGTGGAGGAGTGTTTCTGGAGTATAATTTTCAAATGCAAAGATTGAGGCTTAAACACCGTACCTTACGATCAAGCCTGAATGTAACTGCCAGATATAACCAGTGGAAGAGTGTTCTTTTAATATAGTGTCCAGCTTAACACTCAAAAAAACACTCCTCCACAGGTGATTTCCGGCAGTTATATATTCGGGCTTGAAGTCAAATAACTTCAAATATCATTAACTCAATACTCATTTCCCAGCAAAATTTAAACTTTGAAGCCAGTGTTCGAAACAAGAACAAATAATCACCGTGGAGGAGTGTTTTTCGAACAAAGTTTCAAACTACAAAGTCAAAAGCTATGCTTAAAAAATCACTCCTCCACAGAGACTGCTTGTTCTTATTTCGATCATTGAAAGTCGACGTACCTATTAGTGAAATCTATTGCGACGGACTTGAGTTGTTGTGCATTATGAAGATCTGCCAGTATAAGGACATCACAGACATTATCAACGTTTAAATTCGACGCTAGTGCTTCTTCACACATTACTTTCAAACGTTCCAGTGCATACTAAAAACAAAATATAAGTGTCACTAGTAGACAGTCAAATTACCCGATAGTATAATTGCCTACTGTGTTCACATCATGTGTATAATCATGTCTCGAGAGTGACGTATCATTGTTCGACATTAGATCAAATAATCACTGCGTGGGAGTAATCTTTGAGGACAATGAGTTGTTCTCATTTTAAGCAATACCTATATTAAATAGTCCCAGTGGGCAAAAACTTGTTCAAAGTCCGCCGCAGTAAAGACGTTAGAACAATGTCTTCAACAACGTTCCACAGCAGGCAAAAACCTGTTTTAAGTCAGCAAAATAACGTTAGAACAACGTTTAAAAGACATTGTTCTAACGTTATTTTGTTGACTTTGAACAGGTTTTTGCCGGCTGGTTCTAGCATCTTTACTGAGAATATTTGAACAAGTTTTTAGCCCACTGGGGTATTACGTATCTTTAGATTAGAATATTTGTTTGTTATTATTATCTCTCCCTTTATTTCGCGAGATGTAAAAAATTATGACAGATTCCCAGGCTAGTCAAAATGAACAATATTATGGTTATTTGCCAGCGTTTAAAAACAAGATCAAAATAATCACTGCGGAGGAGGGATTTTTGAGCATAGCTTCAAGATCCCCTCCTCTACAGTGATTATTTGCTCTTACTTAGTTTATTTCCTTGTGTTGTGAAACTCTTATCAGGGAAACGGATCGCATATAATTAATAATATTGTTATTTATACATCGAAAACATAATCCTAAAGTAGGATTGTGAAGTAATTAATCTATCTTTTTAATGGTTACCTAAATAAGTCTGTTTAAATAAATCCTCATCATCCAATTATATTAAAAAAAAAACTTGAAATCCATTGGTTCATCGTTGCGAAGAACCCAATCAGAATACAAGATTTTTGACTCAATAATCTCCGTGGAATTCTGACATTTTGACTTAACTCATCTAGATCCAATTATTAAGAGCGCGTCATCCAAAGCCCTGTTCTTATTTCTAACACTGGATGCTTGTGGTTGAGGCGAAAGCCAAAAGAAAACATTCCATTGGTAGAAATTGATGTCACATGTCACGTGGCGTCGATTTCTACGGATGGAATGATTTTTTTGACTTTCGCACGAAATACTTTGCTCAGTAGAAATCAAGCCAGAACATAACTGTCCGACATCACCTGCGGAGGAGTGTTTTTGAGTATAGTTTTCAGCTTTCAAGCTGAAAGTTAAAGTTATGCTGAAAAAACATTCCTCCACAGGTGATGTCCGGCAGTTGTCAAGCTTGAAATAATCAAGCCTTACTTTATCTGCAGCAGCAAGCAACGTGTCAGCCATAGTTTGTAGTTCTGTTACTTTACCAGTATATATGAATTTTAACATTTCGTTTAAAACATCTAATTGTAAGTCCGTTATACTAACAAATCCTTGTTTATTTTCTTCTAAATCGTGCAGAAACATAGCAGCAAAGACGGGAGAACGAGCTGCCAAGACAGCCTTATGTACAGGTATTCTAGTCTCTCCTATTTTTAAAGCCATGTCTGTAAAATTACCAGTATCTAATAGAGTGTTCATATGGTCAGCTAATTGAGTGTCTGGTACTTTTAAACTTGACATTAATGACTGTCCAGATACATTTACTGAATCCGCAACTACACTAACCTAAAACAGAAAAGAAAAAGTATGGTCCCACAAAAGAAACAACCTTAACCCTATTTTTTTTGGGAGGGGAGGGGGGGGGGGCGGTAGTGTTGAAACTTTCCCGGAAGTT
>JAULBZ010000022.1:32684-56771 GCA_032360805.1 Neoturris breviconis
CCCCCCCCCCCCCCCCCCCCCCCCCCCCCCCCCCCCCCCCCCCCCCTGTAGTGTGGAAACTTTCCAGGAAGTTATGTGAACATTTTTGTCGTAATAATATTTTTGATGACGTCATCACTAATCATCAATTATTTTTTTTTTAGTCGCCAAAATCTTTCAGAACGTTTTTCAAGCAAAAAATTAAGAAATAAGGAAGAAAAAATATTACCACCTGTCAAAAAATTGGTTGCCAAAGGAAAATTATCGCTAGTTACCAAAAAAATGTTTTTCCAAAATGATCTCAGATAAAATATAGGAAAAGTGTGAGAATTTAGAAATCAAATCTTAATCAGAACAGAAGTTATTTAAAAAAAATCCGGAGAAAAAAATAACACAAAACAAACAAAATAAATACTTGAGAAATATAGAAAAAAATTAGAAAAACGCAAAGATTACGCTAGACGCTAGAACAGCGTTGAAAATGGAAACAAGTTTTTGTCTGCTTAGCAATATCTTTGACTCGTGTAATGATCACTCACCTCGCAAAACATGGTTAGTTTGTCCTCTGGAAGTAAACCGTTAGCTTCATCCATTAGGAAATCGCGACGAATAAACTTTTTGAAGCCCCAGTCCTTGCCTTGAACAAATCTGTAAGCACGTTGGCTTTCTGAAAAAAATCCGAAAAGAATACAAACATCTGAAAAGATGACAACTGTATCAATCACTTATAAGTCCACCCAGGGTCGGAATAAGAGTAAATAATCACTGCGAAGGAGTGTTTTTTGAGCGTAGCTTCAGGCTACAAAGTCTGAAGCTTACTAAAAAAATATCACCTCTACGGTGAATATTTACTCTTACTTCGACCACTGACACTCTTCTTCATAAATCGCAAAATCTCGAATAAGACTCATCCCAGCAGGTAAAACCTTGTTTAAAAGTCCGCAGTAAAGAAGCTAGAATAAAGCCGTTCGACCATTGTTCTACCGTCTTACTGCGGACTTTAAACAAGTTTCTGCCTACTGGAATTGAACAAAGGTTGATAATAAAGGTTGATTTCCACGAGGTGAACATTTTTCCGCAAAAGCCAAATAAGATATTCCATTGGTGGAAATCGATGTCACGCATGGTGTGACGTTACTTTTTACCAATATAATGTCTTCTTTTAGCCTTTTTCGCGAACAAAATTTTCGCCACGTGGAAATCCACCTTAAGAAGAAGTGAAGCTTATGTTCGAGATTTCAATAATACTATATTGATACCCCTGCTAGTTCGACAAAACAAAATATAAAGAAATGGAGGTACAATATAACAAGAGAAAGTATAAAGTCTAAAGTGATAACAAATAGCTGTTCAAACGTCAATCCAAAACTAAACACATAGAGCTGTCCATACCTGCACTAACATATCTCTAACAAGCACGCGATATTTAAGCCTGAACATAACTGGCGGACATCACCTGTGGATGAGTGTTTTCGAGTATAGTTTACTCAAAGACTCTCCTCCACAGGTGATGCCCGACAGATATATTTTTCACGTCAATCCGACGTAGTACGTCCGCTCTCTCATGGTTTGAGACGACAATAAAAACATAACCATAAAGGCACATGTACATTGTGGTCAAACAACGTTTGACCACGAAGTGCCCAATAAGAAATCATACCCATTGCTTTCGTTTCTTCTCTCTTAGCGTTTAGTATTGAAAATTTAAATTTCGCTCGTACTTCACTTTTATTGCAAGCGAGTAACAGAAGATATAATGATAAATAGTCTTTACTTTCTTCATCTAAGCCTTTTGGATTGATTCGAAGACACCTGCAGAATAGACCCAGTGGGCAAAAACTTGTTTAAAGTCCGTAGTAAAGACGCTAGAACAACGTCGAACAACGTTGCTCAAGCGCATTCACTAATGACTTTGAACAAGTTTTTGCCTACTAGGGATCAAGTCTGAAAATGACTACCGTATTTCATCTGTGAAGGAGCCTTTTTTTTTTAGTTAAAAATGAAAACTATACTCAAAAACACTCCTCCACAGGTGATGTCTGACAGTTCTTCTCAGACCTGTAGATAAAACTATGTTTGGGAAGAAGTGCAATCTTGATTGATTTAATTAAATGCAACTCTTCTCCACAGCTTTCATTTAGTTCGCACTCTGTTTTCAAACTGTGAATGCTCACCATTTTCTTGTTTCATGTTAAGCCTCAACGATGGTGGTAAAATGTAAAATGTAATATGAATATTAAATTCACACTACAGAGATAATAACATCTCGGTCGAAATTACTACATGTTCTCCTTGTGGTTAAAATCTTAAAACAATTTACTCCCAGTCAGCAAAAACCTGTTCAAAGTCAGCAAAATAACGTTAGCGCAATGTTCTTTGTACGTTGTTCTAACGTTATTTTGCTGACTTTAAACAAGTTTTTTGCCGGCTGGGTTGTTACTCCCAGTGAATATGAGGCGTCTGACATCGTGTATATAAAGGATTGTATACAATACTGCAATATTTCTCTCCTACTGGCGATTACTACCCACCCAGTTAGAAAAATCTTGTTTAAAAGTCTGCAGTAAAGACTCGAAAACAACAAGTTTCTGCTCACCGAGTAACATGTTAATCCAAGATTCGAAATAAAACTGTCTCAAAAGTAAAAGAGACCGTCTCAATGAGTCAATGATCTTTCGATGGATTGGTTTCTCATTGATCTAACACACTTCTGTGGAGATTCATTTTTGTTAAATTTTGTTAATTTTAGCTGATCTAACCCTAACAAAAAAAAATGGTTTTGGTGCGAAATTTTAAAATGGTCCCTAACGTTATCTGCGTTGAAGAGTTCTGAATCAAGGATTTTGCAAATGATTGGTCTCTTCACAGGCCTCTGAATTTACGACGGCATTTCCTTTGTGGAAGAGTACCTTTGAAGACTGCTCTTTCGCAGGGGGGGGGGGGATGCCGACGTGAATTCAGAGGCCTGCTTCACCAGAAACACCCCTCTTGGTAGATGCTGCCCAGTGGACAAGAACTGTTCGAAGTCCACAGTAAAGACGCTAGAATAACGTCGAACGACGTTGATCTAGCGTCCTTACTACTGAGTTTGAACAAGTTTTTGCCCACTAGTTATAAATACCTAATTCGATTCCTCTAACCCAACAAATTATGTAAGAACGCAAACGTAAACACCAACGGCGTAACCCCCCCCCCCCCCCCGACTTATACCGCGATAATTCATACCAGTTCTCGATATAATAATCACTGTGGAAGAGTGCTTGTTCAGCATAGCTGATTCAGACTACAGAATTCGAAGCTATAATAAGAACATTCACTCCTCCACAGTGATTATATGTTCTTCTTTCAAATACTACAGAGTTCAAAATAAAAACAAATATTTACTGCAGGCTTTATCCCAGCTGGCAAAAACTTGTTCAAAATCAGAAAAATAACATTAGAACAACGTTCACAGAACGTTGTTCTAACGTTACTTTGCTGACTTTGACTAGGTTTTTGCCGGCTGTGATAGCTTAATATAGCCTGAAGCAATGCTCAAAATCATTCATCCTAACCATTTTAATTTATCGTTTGCACCAGCCGAAAACGTTGAGCTTTTTAAAGTTTCTCCCATTTCTTCTCGACAGTAGCTGAAATTATTTATAGTCCACATGTAGGAAAATTTGATAACTTTTACGTGTGTATAACACCAGTTCTCTGCCACAGGTGCTGGCATTTTTGACGCAACCTCCATTCCAGCAACATTGTCGCTGCTTACAATAGGCTCCAGTTTGTCTAAACATAATAAAGAAAATGTAATAAATTCCAATGCCCAAAATAAGAGTAAACCATCACTGTGGAGGAGTGATTTGTGAGCGTTGCTTCAGGCTACAAAGTCTGATGCAACGCTCACAAATCACTCCTCCGCAGTGATTATTTACTATTATTTCGATCACTTAACTTGTGTTAACGAATTGATTAGTATTAGCTCCTAGAAGTATTAGCTCCTAGAAACAAAATGCTGGAAATAATTGTAAATTATCACTGTGGGGGAGAGATTTTGGAGAATATCTCCAGACAACATAGCCTTAAGCTGAAAATCTCTCCACCAGTGCTCGAAAAAAGGACAAATTATCACTGTGGAGGAGTGATTCTTAAACATATCTTCAGACAACAAAGCCTAAAGCTATACCCAAAACTTCTCCTCCACAGTGATTATTAGTTCTATCATTCAGCACTAAGCAATCCATCCCAAGAATATTAACTCAAAAAACCGTACATGACAAACATAATAAATACCCCAGTGGGCAAACAACCTGTTCAAAGTCTGCAGTAAAGACGCTAAAATATATACTTAATATATACTTAATAAGCGTCTTAACTGCTGACTTTGAACAAGTTTTTGCCCACTGCGGAAGATTTACATATTCGTAAGCCTTCGATATCTCTTAATTTTAATCTCACACACAGCATATAATAATGTTTAAAAAGTTGAATAAACAAGCATACATATACATAAAAAGTTAAAATATTGCTTGATTCTGAAAGTATAATTATTTAACATATTCTATGGAATAACACTCCATACATCTTAGATTACAAGTTATAAGAACTTGATATACTTAATAAGTAAAACAGAAGACAAACAAAAAAACGTTGGAAACTTTCGAAAATCACACAGTCCCTTTTTTCAAACAAAACTCTTATCACCTGTCTCTTAACTTTCTTAAAGATTTATAAAAAACTAATAAGTTTTTTTTTTCTTCCAATCCTCTACAGCACCTATATGTATATCTGTGTAACTAATAGACAGTTTTTTTTTTTAATTCCCTATATCATATAAAACGATAACTACTTAACATACGCAACCATTAACAATCCACTTTTAATTATGTAAAGAAACAATTTTTTGATTCTCTTTTGTAAACGTCGTATGAATATGCTTGAGCTTTGGTTAAGCATTGTCATAATTAGTAGATGTTTAAACATTGGGGTAAAAACAGTGAACAAAAATATCAACTCAGAAAATGACTTCCGGATATCACCTGCGGAAGAGTGGTTTTTGAGTAAAGTTTCGACCTCAAAGCTGAAAAACTACAGCATACTTTTAGCTTCAAAGCTGAAGATTATACTCAAAAACCTCCCTCCACAGGTGAGGTCCGGCAGTTTATATTCAGGCTTGAATATCGATGATGTAAGAACCCGCAATGGATAATAACTTGTTCAAAATCCGCAGTAAAGAACGACGTTGCGGTAGATGCAAGAACAACGTTGAAAGTGTTGTTGTAGCGTCGTTACCGCGGACTTTGAATCAGTGTTGCCTACTGGAAAGGGATCAATACAAAAAAAAAATGATTCACAAAGAGTACTGAGTCAACGAAACGAGCTTGGTATAATAACTCTCATCTTCGCAGAGATTATATTCAATTCGATCAGGTAATGGACCTTAATTAATAGAACAGAGTACTTACTCAGTGGACGAAAACTTACTCAAAGTCCGCAGTAGACACTAAAACAACGTCTTCAATTTCTGTTCAAGCGTCTCTACTGCGGACTTTGAACAAGTTCTTGACCACTGGATAGTTTATGATCTTTAATTGGTTGATTTCTTCCTTACAATTAATACAAGCTCATTAACGTAACGCCCTTCTTCGCAGAGTATTTTTAATCGAATTTATCTTTACAATAGTCATTGGACGCCTAACTTAGACACACTCCCTTTTTGGTGTTAGAAAATGCTTTCCCAATAATTCTACCCATGGACGTCCATGTTCTACCTAACCAATTCACAGTCTAAAAATAATTCTATGTAGCTAAATCACAGTCTACAAATAGGTCAGTTTGCTAAATCATAGTATAAAAATAGTTCTATGCAGCTAAAATATAGCCTAGAAATAATTCTATGCAGCTAAATCACAGTCTAGAAATAATTCTGGGTAGGTAAATAACAGTCTGAAAATAATTCTAGGTGGCCAAATCACAGTCTAGAAATAATTCAGGTAGCCAAATCACAGTCTAGAAATAATTCTAGGTAGCTAAATCATAGTCTAGAAATAATTCAGGTAGCTAAATCATATTTATTAAAACAGCATGTAACCAAATATTCTCAAATCATTCAGGCCTCTGAATTCACGTTGGCATTCCCCTGTAGATGAACATCATTGGAGGCTAATTTGCAGCCAACAGGTTGCCAATTAGTTTCCTGCTGTCGTGATTTCAGAGGCCTGCAAATCCATGTAACAATTATCTTACAAAGATAAAAGATTGGTGGATATACGACTGAATGAAGTTTAGGTTACCTAAGCTCACTATGTGGCAGCCACCTTACTTTTCCAAACATTTGGCACCTTTTAGACACAAATATTGAATTACCCTAGTGGATAAAAACCTGTTCAAAGTCTGCAGGTCTGCAGATAAGACGCTAGAACAACGTTTCCTTGCTGCAGACTTTGAACAAGTTTTTACCCACTGGGACGTCTTTCTCACTGATCAAATGATCATGCAAATATATCAGTTTATTTAGAAGGCAGGGTTTGAAGTAGGTGTAAATAGTCACTGTGAGGGAGTACTTTTGAGCATAAAAAGCTATGCTAAAAATCTCTCCTCCTCAGTGATCATTTGCTTTATTTCGAACACTGGAAGAAAGTAAGAATGAGTAAAACTTCAGCGTTCGATTTTAGCTACTAGTTCTTTCTTTTTCATTTGCATTGACAAATTTACACAAGATGAGATAAAAACAAAAACAGAACTTGAAAAAGAGTATAACATATATAAAAAAAATAATTAAAGGTACGGTATTGAAAGTAGCCCACCAAACCAAGTGAAAGTTAAACCTAAGCACATAAATATAATTTGCATACACACATTATTACAGTGTTTGATATATGTCTTTATTAAGATGGTAGAGTATAAAATAAACAATTGGAACACAAAGGTAAAATTACGTCAGATCACTGTGGAGGAGTGTAGTCAAATTTCATATCAAGGATAAACACCCAAATTTTACATAGCATTAGGATTTCATGTCCTTATTAAGTTAATAAAGTTTCAGATCAAATAAACAATTGGAACACCTTTATCATGGTAACATTATGTCAACTCACTGTCAATAGAGAATAGAGAAAAATAGAGAATATAGCATTAGTTGTGCTTTTAAAGACTTGGTATATGGTACGAGGCTACATTCAGAGTACATGTATAATATAGTATATGCTTCATACAGATATAATTAAAAATACATTCTATACGTAGGAGTGTATGTTCTAGCCCTATTAAAGGTTTTATGATGTTATGAAGCACTGGAGAATAGATCAATGTAACAGGAGAATATATTTTCTTTATTATTCATTATCTTTTTATAATATTCTTTTATTAAAAAAATATTCCTCTGTTGAATTGTGTATTGTCATAATATTCCTAATTTCCATTAGGAGTAATTAATAACGTTTTTATTATCTTTTTATAAGATTCTTCTATTAAAAGAATATTCCTCTGTTGAATTGTGTATTATCATTATATTCCTAATTTGCATTGGGAGTGATTAATAATGTTATAAAAATGCATACACTCATGATAGTAATTAAATGTTTTACGATCCTAAAGTGAATACACATTAATATTTATTTCAAAATTGAAGAAGGAAGCTTCCCAAAATCAAAATGGAGACTCGAATTCCTAAAGTTCTAAAATTTCTTTGAAAAAAATCCCGCAACATACAAAATGTCTGTCAAATAAGATTCATGGTCAAAGTCTCATAGAAAATTAAAATGTAAAAAAAGTCTCTACTTCTCCCCTATTGCTTGTCATAATAGATCACCATACTAGAAATATATATATTTTTTGACATGATGATCTAACAACCATTTCTATATAGCAACAAAGCCACCAAAAAAAGACAGTTATTAAGTAAAACAAAAATGGAATCCATGCCTTATGGCCAATATCCATATGTAGCAATTTTGGTGTGAGCTAAAAGATTGCAGCTATGCTCAAAAATCCCTCCTCCACAGTGATTATTTGCTCTTATTTCGACAACATGTTCATAGTCTGCAGTAAAGACGCTGAAGGTGTTTTAGCATCTTTACTGTGGACTTTGAACAAGTTTTTTCCCATTGGGGGTTCAGGTACCATTTCCATGAATTTACACTTTTATTGTCACAAATAATTAAATTGTAAAGATAATAATGCAAAAAAAATAAAAATCCTAAAATGCCTATAAAAAACCCATCACTTAGCTCCAAAGCAAATAAATACCCTGAATCTTGAATGCATCTTGTTTCAAAAATAAATCCAAATCTGCTGAACGCAGTTGGTATTAAATTCAAATACAATCATTAAGGTACCAACTCAGTGTGCAAAAAATTTGTACAAAGTCAGAAGTAAAGATGCCAGACAAAGGTTGTGTTTCGGGAAATATTTAATTTGATGTCATATTCCATAACAAATTGTGCTATAAAACACAATAAGTTAGAGGAATGTGACCCAGCAGGCACAAACCTGATCAGAGTCAGCAAAATAACGTTAGAACATTGTTATTTGAACATTATTTTGCTAACTTTGAACATGTTTTTGCCGGCTGGGGGAGTTTATTTATCCACATGGTGATATGCAGTGTTTGAAATAATCACTGTGAAAAAGTGTATTTAAGCTTGAAGCTATGCTAAAACATTCCTCCTTCACAATCACTATTACACTTATTTCATCTAAATGGTGATATGTATTGCATAAATTTATCAATTCTCAGGTGAGGATTACATTACGTAACTAAAGCATTGCTCTAAGGGACACTGATACTTCTGATACCACATAGAAAGTTTGCGTGTCTGAGTTAACAGGCTGCAAATTAGTCTCCAAAGATGTTCCGTCACAGGGAAATGCCAATGTGAATTCAGAATCTTATTGGTTGCAGAACTGACATACTAACTAAGTTCATTTATCCACATGGTGAAATGTATAGCATGTATATTTAGGGAGATCAAATTCTAGGATCAAATTCCTCTTTCTCCCACATATTAATACAATGTGTGATCGGGAAATGCCTGGTAGTAGTCAATATTCTCAATAAGATCTGCTCTGAATGACTAGACAGGTGTACAATATGTAGCTACAGCTATGTTGTGCTTGAATTGTTAAGCCAATGCTGGTAAGTGATAAACACCAAAACTGAATTAAATGTATTCACAAAATTGTTGTTACAATGCAATGGAAGAATACTTGTTTTTTTAAAAAAAATAATTTCTCTTTCTCGTTATATTTTTTGCACTGGTTAGTCATTAAGGTTGATTATTTTTATTACTTATTACTTATTTATTTATTATTATTATTACTAAATGAGCCAAAAAGTTTTTTTAGATTTTAACAGGCAAAGAATGCCCTCTGAGCAAGCCAATCGCTTAAAAAATTACCTGCAGATAAACTACTCAAAATTGATTTTATTGTTGGTTAAGTGCCAAAGGACATTGTAAGGAGAAATGTTATACTCTTACCGACAAACTAAAGCTGTCGTCACAGGAAAATGCTGAGATAAAACAAACAACAAACTAAGACGTACAATGTTTATATAATATAAAGAATCAAAGAACTCAAATAAAAAAGTAAACTTTTGTATATTTCTTCTTTATTTAAATTAGCAATTCCATGGGCTTACTCCAGACACATCACTCATGTTTACATCTTACAGTAGGCCTGAAAACACAGCAAAGCAATGATAATTCTAATAGAACTAAATGTTACTCAAGCACCGAAATGTCCAAACTAGAAGAGTTACTCACGTGATAGGCTTGAATCCAAGAGTACTTTGATTTTTAATATATTTTAAACCTACTCTTATCAAATTTTTCAATCTTGCTATGCTAAGCATCTTCTTCATTGATGTGTTTGTATTATTCTCTTTCGCTCTGGTGTTAAATGTGAGTACTAAGAGTACTTGTGTACTAAATAGACTTCTTATGACAGTCGTTCAGTGTATAGCCTGTTCAGACTAAACACAGACCATATTATTATCCCAGAATGTCAGTTGTGAACTAAAACCATTGGTTGAAATAAGATCAGTGATTATTTCCTCTTAATCGGACAATTGGGAATATTTAAATAATTTATGGTTACTTTTATTAATTGTTCAAAGTCCGCAGTAAAGACGATATCATCTTTACTACTGACATTGAACAAGTTTTTGCCCACTGGGATGAGCAAATGTCTACTGTTGTGCCTTTGGAACCATTTCCAAAATTTCAAAAGCAACTTTTTTGTTAGGGTTAAATCAACTAAAATTGACAAAATTCAATAAAAATGAACCTGTGCAAAAGTATGTTAGGTCAATGAGCTTGCAATGAATTGGTTTCTTTGGGACGAAACCAATCTATTGCAAGATCATAGATTAGTATTGAAAGTCGCCTAACCAACAAAATTCAAAACTAGCACACAAATATAATTTACATATATATACACACATTTACATCAGAGTACTAGAAAATTAAACACAGTATGGCATTTACGGTTAAGAAAATAGATACACAATTTATTTTTTTATAAGAACAAGGATTTGTCGATTGAGGCTGGATGTTCTTAAAATTATCTCTTTTTACGCTTAATAGAACAAAATGTACTTAATAATTTCAAAATGTACTTAGCGGTTGTTCTTATTTTTTTCTTCTTTACTTTCTTTGATTAAAATTTATATTATATACTATATTTGGAATGTACTGTCTGCAAAAAATGTTCAATGATGTCTATGAGAGATAATGGATAAAAACATAACAATGTTATTTTTTTATTATAACTCTGTCCCAGTGCCAAATTGGCTGACAATTTTTAGGGGAGGTTAATAAAGGACCATATAACTGACTACTTGACCAAGTCTCATGTGAAAATACAAAATGATGTGCCAATTTATTAAAAAAAAGAAGTTAGTTCTATAAATTTGCTGCTCTCTTGTGAGTTCGAAATAAGAAACACCAACTTTGCAATAATTGATAAACTCTTCCAGTTTGAAATGTTAACTTTTCTCTTGAGTTCGATTGCTCGTTAGTGGTCCAAATAACGGTAAATAATTACTGTGGAGGTGGGATTTATTTTTTAGCATAGCTTCAGGGTTTGTAGTCTGATGCTATGCTCAATAAATGCACCTCCACAGTGATTATTTGCTATCATTTAAAGCACTGCATTGATTGTTTCAACAATTGAAACATCAGATTTTAAAAAGAATATTATGAATTATGCAAAATTTGAATACAATAATTATAATGGATCAGTGATCTTTTTCTTGTGCATACATGTGATTCTATTAAGGGACCATCTCAAAAATTCTCTTTAAAGCTAACTTCTTTGGTAGGATTAAATTAACTAAAATTTAACAAATCTGCACGGAAGTGTGTTAGGTCAACAAACTTGCAATGGATTGGTTTCTTCGGGACAAAGAAACCAATCCATTGCAGGATCTTTGACTCAGTGCTCTCCTCTGTAGATTTTATTTTTCAGACAGTCCCTAAGAATAACTACAAGAAATGCTTTAATATAAAAGTGGTATACATGAGCTGCTTAAACATAAACATATCAATTTGCAATCAATTATTTAGAGATAACAGCTTTTCATTGGTTGAAATAAACACAAATAATCACTGTGGAGCAGAGATTTTTTTATCATAGCCCCTCCTTCACAATGATTGCTATCTTAATTCAACCACTTTAGAGTGGTGCAGAAACGTGATTTTTCAATCCTAACACACAGCTTTTATTTCTTATTGATATTATCTTGAAAAAAAAAACATTATATACCTATACTACAAGCTTCAAAATGGCTGTCAGAAATCACCTGTGCTTAAAAACACTCCTCCACAGGTTATGTCCGGTAGTTATTTCGAGGTTTGTACTATTAGCCAATGACTACATTTGTGTCTCCATAAGAGCAAGTGAAGTTAAGCAAGTACTGTCAGTATATTAAACTAACGAGCAATTGGAACTCACACCAAGGGCCTTAAAACTATTGGCAAAACTTCACATTCATGCTTCCTCAAAGCAGTCTACAATATTAATGTGTCTCGAATTGCATGTCACATCTAGTGTGAACTTTTTTTAGGCTGTGCATCCAATACTGAAGAGATAAGGAGTAGCTTTTCAAAAGGTGGCAAGTTTGACACAAAATTATATACTTACATTGTCACAGTTAAATGGTTGCCAGACAAGATTTGATATCTATATTTTATTTTGCTTCCTGAAGGAGAAAAATATGAATATATATTTATCATGTTTCCAAATCTAATACAGATTACATTATATTACACGTAAAAGCCCGAAACATTTTCATGCCGAAAATGTTTGGAAATTGATTTTTATAAAAAAAGCCTGACAGCATCCTAAGTAACAGGAAAAATATCATGAAACATCTATTTTCAATGAATTTATTTCATCATAACTGTTACTTTACTTTACCATGCATTTCTTTTGTTTTATGGATTATATGAATGCCTACATCTGAATGGCTACATCTCTTGACTCATTGAAGAAACCAAAACACGACTATGCCAACTTTTTATTCCAGTTTAAATGGTTCTTGACCTTTATTGTGTTGTCCAAAAAATTATAGTCCAAAATTTGCAAAATCTCACCGAAAGTTTTTTCGGCAAAGTTTTTTTGTTGAATGTGTATCTGACGAGACTTTTCGGTGTACTGTATCACTACAAATTCATTTAGAAAAGAAGACCGAGTCAACAATATTGCAAAATAGATGTAACAAAGAAACCAATCAGTAGAAAGTTTATTTACACATCCTACACAGCGCGCAAAAACCTGTTCAAAGTCCGCAGTAAGAACGCTAGAACAACATCTTTACTGCTGACTTTGAACAAGTTTTTCCCAACTGGGTTACATAGTTATGTACTAGTAACCCCAGAAGTAATTTCGATAAGGCAACATGGGACATCTAGACAGTGGTCAAAATAAGAGTAAATAATTACTGTGGAGGAGGGACTTTTGATCATTGCTTTAGACTTTGTTACTATTATTTTAACCACTGCAAGATTTATTCCATGGAGCCAACTTGTCTTTTTAGTATAGCTTTAAAGGTGAAAATTATATTCAAAAACACTCCTCCACAGGTGATGTCTAGCAGTTATATTCTGGCTTGCGCGCTAAGATGATATTCAACAACACACAGTGGTTCCAACTTCGATGTGCAACAGATCTCAACTGGGTACTGTAAGCAGAACTGCAACATGGAATTTGGGAATATAAAGCAAGGTTCTCCAATTGTTATGGCATACTCTCATCATCTGAACTTGTACTAAGTGGAGTTCCACAAAAAAGTGCATTGGGACCACTCCTTTTCCTCATTATGATTGGAGACATTGAAATGTTAGTCATGTAGTGATAAATCATTCGTGAATGACACTAGATTCACAAAAGATCTTCAAAACGTAAATGATGCAACACAGTTATACAGTAAGACCTAAGTGAAAAATATATTTGATCAGAAAAAATAACATGAAATTCAACGACAAGAAATTTGAAGTAACTAGATATGAAGATAGTATTGGACGATATCAATATCTACAACATCTGAATTCTCATCTAACAGCAAAAATCTATATATGGATTTTCGTTTTCACTTAAAAATATGTTTTAAAAAAGGTGAATTCGAATAAGCGCCCAGGCGCTTATTTAATTTTAAATTTCTAGAGGGGGAGCGCTTATACGAGGGCGTATTGAAATTTGTGCGAAAAGGGGGGGGCTTAATCGAGGCATTACGGTATGTAATTTATGTAGCATTTCTTTTCTTTTTTCAATAAAGGTTTTCTTTTTTATGTCATTTTCATTCACTCTTTACCATGTGTTTAAGCTGGCGTTGAGACGACTACGGGCTTAATTACTGATTGAATTGAGCACCAAATTTAAGAAGGGCACTGTTAATGATCTTCTGTGAGCTATGAAATGCATACAAAAGTTAAAAGAAAGTTGTAGCAATATTATCTTTCCAACCCTTTTGGATCGATAAATTCTTAGCGAATAATTGTATTTTAAGATGCTGCTCATGTCAATTTATCTGATGGTGTAAGTAGTATGGGTGGTCATCTAGTGTTCCTCGTTGGAGCATAATATAATAGCTGTTGTGTTTTATCTTGGAAAGCAAATAAGATCAAAAGAATTGTTCGCTCTACTCTTGCAGCAGAAGCACTTAGCTTACAAGAGGGTTTATAAAGTGGATTCTATCACCGTATCTTATTGCAAGAAATCTTGTCTTTAAATTCAGATAGTATTCCAATAGATGCATTTGTTGATAATAAGAGTGTTGTAGAAGCTGTTCATTCGACAAAACTTGTTGATGACAAAAGATTGAGAATTGATATCAGTGCCATCAAAGAGTCCGTAACAAAAAGTGAAGTGAGGTCCATTCGATGGTGCCCTGGTTCAGTACAACTGGCTAACTGTTTAACAAAGCGAGGTGCACAAAGTCATCAGTTATTGCAAATACTACATTCAGGAAAAATTTATTTAGATGGATGGGAGATCCAAGACTAGGATCTTAGAAATGAACTATTATATATATACACATGAAACATTGAGATTTTGTTAATGGTACGATGCAGTCAAGCCAAATTATCTTGTCTAATTATTGAGCAACACTGTGAACACTGTTTTGTTTTCTGGTTATTTCACCACTTCATTTCATAAAAGAAAAAGACAATTACATTAATGTTAAACTATATATATATTAACGCATCTATGATTCTATTTAGATAAGTGGGCTTGATCCTCTAATAATATATAATATAAAAATACATGTGACTCATCTTTATCAGTTACTTCAAGCCCTAGTGAATTACGATCAAATCAGCAGGCCCAATTAGAACTGTGCCACAGGAAACCTGACACTGCGAAGAGCCAGACACGTTGCTAAAACTGATCCCCGTTATATTTAACTCAACTACGGGGAAGTGCGCACCCACGCAAGCTATGATAGCCAGAGCATAGGAGAATCTCAATTACCTCATGACAAAGTCACAACTTTTAAGTGAACTCCTGACTGATGAATGAAGGTTACCATATATCCCAAACGATAAGTCAAGGTTTCAAATTGTGAAATATATCTTCAAAATTAATCCACAACTTATATTCGAGGTCCAGTTTGTAAATAAAAAAGTAGATAAAACATTCTTCAAATTGTGCTTTATAAAATAATAGGAATATAATCTAAATATTGTGAAGCGATGTTTTTTTAAAATATTAAACGGCAATTCTTCCTATTATTTTTAGTGTACTGTATGTCAAAGACATATTCTCGTTAAAGTTAAATATGTACGTTAGTTTATTAAATATGCACGTTGTCTCCTAATCAAATATGCAGACACATAGAAATGCTTACAAGAAAGAAGTCTTGTGGAGATGTATACAACAATGAAGTCTCATAGAAATATATACAAGAAAGAGCTGGTGTTATATTATTTAGGATAATAATTTGATGTACTGTATGTTCTTGTTTACACAACTACATTTTCATGTAAAGAGAAACAGCATGGCTTCTGTGATTTGGTATATTTTCTTGTTCAACTAGTGCAGAATAGGATTAGTTTTCAGCTAAAACTTGGATGATAATATTACTATAATGGTTAATCCAAGGTACGGTATTGAAAGTAGCCCACCAAACGAAGCAAAAACTAAACCTAAGCACATAAATTATGATTTACATACACACATTATACAGCGTTTAAATTATTTAAGATGACAAAGTTTCAGGTTAAATAAATAATTGAAACACCTTTATCGAGGTAAAATTATGTCAGGCCACTGTGGAGGAGAGTAGTGAAAGTTTATATCAAGAATAAACACCTAAATTTTACATGGCATTAGGATTTCATGTCCTTATTATGTTGATAAAGTTTCAGGTCATATAATTGGAACACCTTTATCAAGATAAAATTATATATCAAATCACTGCTGGGGAAAGTAGTAAAATAACTGTTGTGGACATCACTGGTGTCTTTAAATAGTTTTCAGCACTGAAGCTGAAAACTGTCTTTAAAAAATACTCCTCCATATGGTGATGGTCCAGTCATTTTTGAGGCTTGTTATATTCAATTTACTGGATGTCATCTGTGTCAATTGTCAAGGTAGATAGGACAACAACCGTTCATTCCACAACCAAGATTTCCAAGATTTCCAAATTATTTTAGCAAAGAAAACGGACATATATATAGTAAAAGTCAATGCGTATGCTCAAACTCATCCGGAGACGAGATTGGGGAACACTGGACACTGTTTCGGGCTAATTTGCCCTCATCAGCAGTGGTATATATATGACAAAACTATCGATTTCCTTTCATTTTCCGTAAAGAAAGAACAAATGAACATTGTTTTTATGTACATGTGAATAAGGCTTTAATAACCTTATTGTTTTATAATCATGAACATGAAATAAACATTCTATTTTGAATAGATTTGTCTAGACATATTATTCATCCTATTTTATTAAACTATAGTATACACGTGTGCTTTTCATTATGATAAGACTTGTTCAAAGTTACCAGTGAAAATGTTAGAACACTGTCATTCAACGTTGTTCTATCGTCTTTACTGCGGGCTTGGAGGAAGTTTTTAGAATGACAATAGGAATCATTGATCCATTCAACTTTGGTTTCAATTATTAATTTATAATAATAAGTTCACTAACTTATACTTCTCTATGTATGTCCAGGGCTCGAAATAACAGCCGGTCATTGCTGTGGAGGAGAGATTTTTCAGAATATTCTCAGCCAAGTTGTATGTCTATTTAACAAATAGATTTTATATTTTAACAACAAATTAGTTAAACAAACAACGGAACTTGTGCGCATAAAAGTAAAATGGACAACTAACAACTATTAGTGCAAGAACTTTATGGTCGAACTGTTGTAAAGTGATAAACTTTTTAAGTTAATGCAGTAGATGGAACTTGGATAAGACAATACTTGTCACTTTGTTATCAAACTTAAGTCTTACAGATACGTGTTATAATTTTAGGCAAGCGATCTTTTTATTAACGTGCATTTTAGACGTGTGATCCTACACAATAAGATAGCCTCATTTCAGTACAGGCGATCGATTTAAGAGCTTCTTTGTGGCGATCACAAGGCGATCGTGAGAGGTTAATCGTCGCAGAATGACAAGCCTGTATAATTAGTTATATAGATATTAAATCGTACTTTATTGTTGTTTTACCCCTGGAATTGAGGTTCGGAAATCCCGAGTTTTCCGAGTTATCTCAAAACTGGGTGACATTTAATTAGACAAGAGAGAGTGCTCCTTTAATTAACTCGGGATTTCCGAACCACCCTGGAATTAGGCCCTAAAATACTGGTCTCATACCCCCTAGTTGGTGGAGTGTTTCCCTGTCAATTTTTCAAAGAGTTAGGACTTATTTTATATCAGAATTTATGACTTTTTTATGATAGAATTTACGTAAAATTTAAAAAAAATTAAATTTTGTTAGATTTTTACCCCCGGTTTTAACCCAAAAGTGGCCTTAATTTAAAAATGGCTTAATCTTATTTACTTTACAAACATAGTTTACTTCCAATTTTCCGCTTATCATCTGTATCTTTTGCATAGTTCTATCGTTTCATAATTTACACCACAACCACAACAACAAAATATGTCCTCTTTTGTGAAAACTTTAATGTCATCATTTTCGAATGTATACAATTCGATTGACATTTAATTGTTTACTGTGTTAGAGAGTAACCAAATGTGTATGAAGTTTAAATTGTGCTACTACACTAAAACTGATCACTTTAGACTCCGCGTCTCAGAAAATCTACAACGGAAAAATCAAGATTTTCACGTCATAGAAATTCAGAGGTTATCTGAACAGTGCATGGTTTCCTACTCATTTGCGTATTCCTGATTGTTTGATACACATCATCGTCGTAGATTTGCTGTTGCTTAAGTTCCTTAATGAATATGATTATAACTGAAAGTTATTTTAAGGTATTATCACAAAATACCAGATTCCACCTTTGGAACAAGTATGTAGGTTGTTTTGACAAGTGCCACTAAAATTATTTTTTCCCAGTTTTACCCCCAGAATTAGGCCTAAAATACTGATATCATACCCTAGTTGGTGTAGTGTTTCTCTATAAATCATTTGAAGATGGTTTATGGTTTAATATTAGAATTTATAGATTTTGACAATCAAAAATGTCCAAAATTTGAGAAAATGTATTTTTTAGTTGTTTTCCTGTTTTGGGCCTAAATATAATGAATAATAATGAATAATGTATATGGTTACTATCTAAAAGTTATTTTTTAAAAGGAATTATATATAAGAAAATATCAGATTCCAAATTCTACCAACATAACGTTGGTACATTTTAGACGCCATCATCATCTAATTTTATTATATTAAAGTAGGTATTAGCCATGTTTAAAATGGAAAACGCTAAAAAAATTACCCTTGGTTTTGGGCAAATGACGGGCCAAATTTGTTAAGAAAAAAATTTGTTAATCGAAAGTCTAGACTCTAGACTTCAAAGTTATGTATATAACAAAAATAAAATTGCGATTATGCTCATTTTCTGTTCAAATTCATCGCCGATACCATTTTTGGAGCAAATTTCCCTAATTTCGGAAAATTCTGTGGGTTTGAAAGAAATTTCAAAAAAAAATTATATTTATTTTCTGCCAAATTTAATTGCCAAATTGAATCTTTTTACAGGTTTAAAAAATATTACGTAAATTATTCTGGAAAGCTGAAACCCTCCTCATACATACATATAAATATCAACCTGTGAATGCTATTTGCAAAGCTTTTTGTGTGATTTATTTCGATAAAGGGAGCAAAATATGTTGTAGAATGGGAATATGGTTGCACTCTAAATGCCTGTGTTTTCCTATCGAAAAAATTAAAAGCGATCTTAAAGTGGGCCTAGCGGCACAGATATTAGAAGCGTCGAACAGTGCATACAGTCAGCAGAGCCTTAAAAGTAAGCACCCATGACACATTTTTGTGCCTTGCTTGTGTGGGTATTTTTTGCAGGCAATAGTAGCGAGAAAAAGGTAGGCCAGGACGACACGCGAAGGTGTTTATTTGTATTGCTCGCGGAAATATGTTGAAGGTAGGGATAAAATGTTATTTCTTCCTTCCAAACGTTATTTATATGTTATGTACTAGTGTATTCTTTTCGCTGCATGAAGCAAACAAGTCCTGATTTTTTAATTTTTTAAAAGGTCAGTTAATAAAGTGACTTTTTTTTTTCCTTATTAGATTAGTTTAATGTCTCTGTGAGGCGCCAGCATGGTTGGCACCGAAGTAAAAATTTGGAAATTTGATGTCTTTAAGTCCTCGGAATATGCCCTTCGGGACAAACCAATAGTTAAATATCTTTCAAACAATGTTATGGTGCAATGTTAAAAAACACGAATTTCTTTTGAAGGTCAAATTCATTACCAGTCCGTCAGAACTATCGTATACCGTAAATTCTAATTTCGCCTGATTCCCGCTTGTATATTCCAATTTTGTGAGCCTGCGTTCCAGTCTAACGATATAGGCCTTCACTGGTCAGATCGAAGTCAGCTACTGATTTATGATAACGTTAAGTTTTGCGATGGAAAAATTCGCTCTTGTTCGACGAGGAATAAAAAGAAGTTCCAGAACAATGATGTATTGATTTTTAGCTTGAAATACAGGTGATTCTTGATATTATTTTTTAGTTGGTGATCTTGCAAAAATGTGGAAGACACCCGCTCAATGCGGGTGACTTGGCATACCTGAAGCCCTCACATAAATACTTGAGACAAGGTAAAATTCAAGCATAAATTCCGAATTTTCACTTAGATAAAAAGCCTTAGATTTTCGGTAGCAAACGAAAAGACACAAAACATTGAATATGTTCCAAGAGGCTGGGTACTAGGCTCCGCATTTGAAATCTACTTGTGGTGTGTATTTACTCACCAAAATTCATGAAATGTCTCATAATTTATGCGTTTGCTTGTAGATTTAAATTCCTGCAGGCACACGACGTCGGATTAACGTGTGATCAACATCGAAACGACTTCAAAACGACGTCGCAAAATCGATTCAATACGTCGTGTCGACATTGATCTAGCGCATGATAAAGTTAAAGGAAAACGCAGAAAAATACGCTTTTTATTTTAAAAATCCGTGTCCCGAGATTGCAAAGGCTTAAGAAAGAAGATTATATTACAAGTTCATTTTAAGTAATTTCGTGTACCAAGACAATTCTGAAAAGACTACCATATAGGATTAACCAGTTGTGAAAGTTTTGGACAATACATGTTGTTGTTATTGATGTTTTTGTTAAAATGATGTGACTTCCTCAAAAAGCTCTAAATTTAAACAGTATAATCCCAGTTCCTAATTGTTATATAAACTGGTGGAAAAGAAAATAGACCCATTCATAAATACATGAAAGCAAGGCGTTGGCTGCTCAAAGTAGAATCTTTTTGTAATACTGTCATAATCCGCGCGTAAAGGCATCTACTCTGAAGTGTTTAGTAAGCGTGTCTCAACGTAGCCTGTTCCGCAAACCCTCCCCGCCGCAAAAAGTGCCGTCTGGTAGGCCGCGTTTTCTCGCCAGACGTCGAGTTTGTAGTACAGGCTAGTCTCAACGCTTATTAATTATTAGGAAAAAATCAAACCCCACCCTTCCGCTTTTATTTTACACCCCAGTATGTTTAATTTTGAGGATTAATTATTGACAACAAGTTAAGTCAAGTCAAATTTTCACTAATTAAAATACTTGATGTTTATGGTTTGATCCGATAATCAATGCGGCCGGTTTATAAACAGGTCGACCCAATTATCAACGGGTTAGCCGGTTTATAAACGGGTCGAGGGTACACGGACTTGAAATTTGGAATGGTATATTGTTGTCCACAAAGAAACTTAAAAGTCCTGCATCGAAATTTCAAAATTGACAAAGCTTTGACCACGCCCTATGACGGCATTGACATCTTACAAAAAACGCATTTGCCAAGGGTATACAAACTTGAAATTTGGAATAATGAATTATTGACTACAAAGAAACTAGGTCTTGTATCAAAATTTCAATATTGACAAAGACTTGACTACGCCGTATGTCACAAAACTACTAATTCTCTACTGTGCATACTTTAAAATTGAAGTTAATTAATTATATATAAGTAAATTTCACGTATAAATAAATTGTGTTATGATCTGATTTATACTAGTGAAATTCTTATAAAAAACAAAACACTTATAATTTCTGACCTAAATTAGCCCAAAAAGTTATTTTTGGTCCGAATTTTGAAAATTGAAATCAGCACCATCATATTTGGTTAGTCACATACCAATCTTCATTAAAAACAAAACACTTTTTATCCAGTGACAATCCGGTCGACCCGATTGTCAACGCATTGGCCTGTTTATAATCGGGTCAGCCAAGTGGAATTTACAACCAAAATGAAACAATAGTGGATGTCAATTTAAGGTTATTATTAGTGCTAAAATACCTGCCATTAGAACTCACTGTTTTTAAGTTTTCAAACTATCCCCCACCCAACCCCGTTTATTCCACCCCCCGCTTATTATCCTCCATTCGGCACTCGAAAGCAACACATGTTGAAAAAATAGTATGATGAGAGATTAGAAAGTACGTTTCGATCAACGTCGTGTGTTTGGTATAATTAATTGAATTCCAACAATAAGTTTTTTATTTTTTGATGAATTTTTCGATGGGACGAAGTATGTAAGTACCGTCGTCTGTTGAGAGTTTGTGTTTATTTTCTGACCTTATCAAAAAGTAAAAACGTCAACACGCGTTTCTAAAGGTAACGATGACAAGATAAATATAAGGTAAGTGCGTAATCAGTGGGTATTAACAAGCTATTTAATCCGCTTAGTATATTTTGCATCATTTACAAATTATGTTGTTCATTACGTAAGCTGTAACTACTGACACGTATTAGTCCGATCACTCAAATAAGCCCGTGGAACAATGATATTCTTGAATAAACTAGGAGCTGGAATGAACCACCAAATGTATTTAAAGGTATTTACAAGGGAGATTCGGGATATATTCTCACGTGACGGGATCTCAACCGATGGAATTCAGTTAATCTTAGAGGCCTAGAGAGAGCCAAATGACCTTATGAATGATTTATTCATAGAGATCATTAGGCTACCTTTGGCTAACACCTCTAGAAGCATAACTCACTAATAATCATTGGGCATTTCCCACTCGAATGCACCCGGAAAGACTTTATAAGCTAAGGCGCTGGTTCTGGCGCTTGTCTTTGGGTATTAGTTCGCTCTTGGTGTAAGCTTTCCGTTGGCTTGTCTTTTGTGTTAGTTGCTGTTCTGTATAATTGGACTCACCGAAGAAGTTGGTAAGAATTGTTTGATAAGAAAGATATTCCTTCGTGTAATTGATAATTCTTCTGATTTATCCCGGGAATATTGTCTGAACCGTTGGGCGGAATAACCCCCCAACACAAGTATTTGGAGAACGTCTCATTACAGGTATTGGATAACTGGCCCAATACGAGTAGTGGAAGTCGTCCCATTTCAATATACTGAAGATAGGAGATTTTAAATTTGGGTAACTACGTAATTATTATCGCAATCTGGTTAATCCGTTAATTAGTTAATTAGTTTCTTTTGCATCATAATTATTAGCTGCAAATTATATTGCTATTTTTGTCATAAACAAACGAAATTCGTGTATAAATTAGCAACTTTTACAAAAAGCCTTAGTAAGATGACAGGAACGAAAATTTGAATTTGCTGCCGGAGATAACAAAATCGATATCATTATTTTACCATAACTTGTGTTAAAGTAGTGCTAATGTTACGAAACTCGGTGAAGTTACTTAAAATCACAAAATAAATAATTCTGTGTGTAAGTAAGGAATCCACCCCCCAGCTTTGAGGAGCCACAAAAAGCCAAGCATATATAGGGTTAAGTCCACTTGGTAATTATTTGAGTCGACTCGATAAATCTCTGAGATGATTCTCTGATGAGTTCTTGTGGTCGTTTTTTGCGCTTACATTTGTGATGTAAAATTCGCTAAATGTGTTATAATATATGAGCATGGTTGTAACAAATATAATACGCAAATTACTTAAGTGTAAAGTTTGCGAAAACTGCTAATTCGAAAAATCATGCTTTATTGCAACCTTAATCCTATATATGCTGGGCTTTTTGGGACTCCTTAAAGCTGGGGGAGGGGGTCCTCCATACCTTTTGAACGAATAATAGGATTGATATGAAACTTTGTTGATACATAGTCTATCATAAAAGAACCAAAATGGTACCATATATTTTTGCTGAAGACAGCATTTTGCTGATGACGTCATCACAATTAATTTTAAATGGCTCATTTTTTTTAGAATTTTGATTAACCCTATTAAACCCGGGCTATGAGTGTTAGCCTAATGGTGTGCTACCAACATTGCACGAAGCAGACAATTGTTTCACTAAGGATGTCATTACTATTATTGCTCATATCAAATTGCTATGATTCTACATACAAGATATAGCTTTAGTATATTTTGGTTTAAAATGAATCTTTGGAATACTATATGGCTGTGGGTATGTTTAGGGACCGTTCATAACTAAAGGTACTAAAATTTCTAAAAAGATAAACCATTGAAAGCAAACACTGTCATATCCGTAATTGAGTACATACTTTCTGAATGTTATCCTGATGATGTGCTACCAACATTACTTGGAAGCAGACCATTATGTCACTACGGATGTCATTAACAAATAGGAAACATTGTGGATGAAAATCATTTAATTGCCTTGCAAAACCTTTAAATTGACCAAAATAAACTAAATCAATGTAACACAAAATCACTTATTACAGTCCGTACATTCTTACAGTTGTACTGGTGAGGTTGAAAAGGGAAATGTTACGTAAAAGAATACTAGTGTAATACATGTATCTTTTTTTCGGATATTTCTTACTGCATATATCTCTTGAAAAACTTAATACCAACGAAATATCATTTGTTTTTATCAAGTTTTGTCAATTTGCGAAATTAAATACCCGCAAGATTAGTATTGGATAATTATAGTGACGTAAGCGAAAATCAAAATAAGTTTGTCCTGCTATTGCCGTCTATGTCAAAAATTGCTACACAATACCATCAAGATTATTTATTATTGGAGGCTACGA